>CAVMKG010000805.1:165000-166684 GCA_963682025.1 Cordilura impudica
TTATTATTATTATTATTATTATTATTATTATTATTATTATTATTATTATTATTATTATTATTATTATTATTATTATTATTATTATTATTATTATTATTATTATTATTATTATTATTATTATTATTATTATTATTATTATTATTATTATTATTATTATTTTATATTATTATTATTATTATTATTATTATTATTATTTTATTATTATTATTATTATTATTATATTATTATTATTATTATTATTATTATTATTATTATTATTATTATTATTATTATTATTATTATTATATTATTATTATTATTATTATTATTATTATTATTATTATTATTATTATTATTATTATTATTATTATTATTATTATTATTATTATTATTATTATTATTATTATTATTATTATTATTATTATTATTATTATTATTATTATTATTATTATTATTATTATTATTATTATTATTATTATTATTATATTATTATTATTATTATTATTATTATTATTATTATTATTATTTATTATTATTATTATTATTATTATTTTATTATTATTATTATTATTATTATTATTATTATTATTATTATTATTATTATTATTATTATTATTATTATTATTATTATTATTATTATTATTATTATTATTATTATTATTATTATTATTATTATTATTATTATTATTATTATTATTATTATTATTATTATTATTATTATTATTATTATTATTATTATTATTATTATTATATTATTATTATTATTATTATTATTATTATTATTATTATTATTATTATTATTATTATTATTATTATTATTATTATTATTATTATTATTATTATTATTATTATTATTATTATTATTATTATTATTATTATTTTATTATTATTATTATTATTATTATTATTATTATTATTATATTATTATTATTATTATTATTATTATTATTATTATTATTATTATTATTATTATTATTATTATTATTATTATTATTATTATTATTATTATTATATTATTATTATTATTATTATTATTATTATTATTATTATTATTATTATTATTATTATTATTATTATTATTATTATTATTATTATTATTATTATTATTATATTATTATTATTATTATTATTATTATTATTATTATTATTATTATTATTATTATTATTATTATTATTATTATTATTATTATTATTATTATTATTATTATTATTATTATTATTATTATTATTATTATTTATTATTATTATTATTATTATTATTATTATTATTATTATTATTATTATTATTATTATTATTATTATTATTATTATTATTATTATTATTATTATTATTATTATTATTATTATTATTATTATTATTATTATTATTATTATTATTATTATTATTATTATTATTATTATTATTATTATTATTATTATTATTATTATTATTATTATTATTATTATTATTATTATTATTATTATTATTATTATTATTATTATTATTATTATTATTATTATTATTATTATTATTATTATTATTATTATTTTATTATTATTATTATTATTATTATTATTATTATTATTATTATTATTATTATTATTATTATTATTATTATTATTATTATTATTATTATTATTATTATTATTATTATTATTATTATTATTATTATTATTATTATTATTATTATTATTATTATTATTATTAATATTATTATTATTATTA
>CAVMKG010000806.1:0-90001 GCA_963682025.1 Cordilura impudica
CTATACCATGCGTTTAGAGACCCTATCTCCTAGGCCCAACTAACTGGACATAGAAAATAAGCAAAAACCAAATATGAGTGGGATTTTTATTAATTTTTTTGGCTGCAGATATGAAAAAGTTCATATCGGATGCTATATCTATATGGGGACTAGGTCCAAAAATGGACCGATCCTGATCATGTTTGGAAAAGTCTCTTGTATTTTGCAAAAATATATACAAACCAAATCTGAGAAGAATCAGTGCTATATTTTTGTTTTTAATAGATTTAAGTGAAGATCGGGAAGCAGTTCTATATGGGGCCAAAGGTATCATTTTTGGACTACTCATTAATGGATGTAATAAACGAATAAAAACCCAATTTGAGTAAGATCTATATGACAATTTGGATCTTATGGAAATTTATGTCGATTTCATAGAGGTCATTTGTATGGGGGCTAGGTCTGAACATAGACTGATGCTCACCATTTCAACAGCGTTCATCCTGTGGCCGATAAAAGCTTATATATATATTAATTTCATCAAAATATATTCATATTTGCGACCTGCAGTTTGATTAAAAGGTTTACATGGACACACAGAAGGACGGACGGACGAACATCGTTAAATCGAATCAGTTAGTGATTCTGATTCGATCGGTATAATAAAAGATGGGTCTAGGTCAAATATTTTTGGTAGTTACAAACAGCAGCACAAAGTCATTATACCCAAACCACATAGTGGTATAGGGTATAAAAATTTACAACAAATACAAAACAAGAGCTACAGTTATTTATGTAAAAAGTAATAACACATATCACTGACTTCCTTTGAGCGGCGTAAATTAGTTGCAAATTTTGACCATTAACGACCAATGGGATATATGTGGCCCATGGATTTTTTCCTTGAAGGAATTTAAAAAAAATATTTTTGACGACACTTTTGTTTAGAAAATATTGATCGTTAAATACGAATCCACAAAAAAAAAAATAAAAAATTTCCAGCAGTTTAGGTTTGGTCGTGAAACTGTTAATTGGTATTCGGATTTAATGTTTCAGTATCGGCAACAGTTTCAAAGTGGTAGCCGTACCCAATATTGGGTGGAGGACATCAAAAATTCGGCACAGCACAATTTAACACGCTTACATGTGTTTATTTTATATTTGTTATCAAATATTGTATTTAGAAATTTGTATAAAAATATAAACTAATCCACTGAGACGTAATTGCATTCAGCTCTAGTCAGAGTATAGTTAGCAGTTTCATCAAACAATATTGTCCGGTCTTACTTTATCGGGAAAAATATTCATACTGTTACTGTCAACTCAGACCGTTACTTTAAGATAATGAAAGATTTTTTCTTTCCAGAACTATGCCGAAAGAGAAACGCTTTCATTAACATTGTTTAAAGTAGAGCGCCAAGTTATAACAATGTGCAAAAAATTTATTGTATGAGAATTTGCTATCTTCATAAACTGTCGCTACATGTATTGTACTGAAGTTTTTTACACATAACGATCGTACTTATGCAGGCCATATACGTTGCGACAGTTGGTACAACTTGGTTAGGTTGGGTACGAGATTGCATCGTGTGTGGGGTCGTTGTATTAAGTTGTGTCTTGGTTGCACGAAAAATCGAAAAGTTTTGATTTTCTGGTAAGTTGTCCAACTCGATCGCAACGTTTGTCTTTATGTACGTAATGGTCACGCGAAAAATATTGTGTTTTATTTGCCGACGGAAATTAATAAAAAATAAATGGATGACTCAGCAGAAATGCGTACATTCATAGAGCAATACAAATGTATGCCAGAGCTATGGAATTCAAAGAATGTAAATTATAAGAATAAAAACAATCGCAACAGGTGCTACAATAAGCTATTGGTGGAATACAAAAAAATTAAAAGAATTGAAAAAGAAAATTGCGAATATGCGAACGTGCTATCGCCGTGAATTGAAAAAGTCATTAGAAGTCATGTCAGGAGCAGGTGCAAATGATATATACGTATCAAATTTGTGGTATTTTGACGATTTTTATTTCTTGAGAGATTTAGAAATGCCATTACCAGCGCAATCAAGTCTAAGTTCAGACGAAGACGAGGAAAATGTTTCTATAAATGTGGTAGGTAACGAAGGACTTAGGACAAGTGTGTATATTTTCATTAACTACAATATATGTGTTTTTATACCCTATACCACTATGTGGTTTGGGTATAATGACTTTGTGCTGCTGTTTGTAATAACCAAAAATATTTGACCTACACCCATCTTTAATAATACCGATCGAATCAGAATCACTTTCTGGGTTGATTTAACAATGTCCGTCCGTCCGTCCGTCCGTCCGTCCGTCTGTGTGTCCATGTAAACCTTGTAATCAAACTGCAGTTCGCAAATATGAATATATTTTGACGAAATTTGGCATATAAGCTTTTATCGGCCATGGGATGAACGCTATTGAAATTGGTGAGAATCGGTCCATGTTGGCATATAGATCTTACTCAAATTGGGTTTATATGCGTTCATTACATCCATTAATGAGTAGTCCAAAAATTATACCTTTGGCCCCATATAGAGCTGCTTCCAGATTTTCACTTAAATCTATTAAAAAACAAAAATAATGCACTGATTCTTCTCAAATTTTGTTTGTATATATTTTTGCAAAATACAAGAGACTTTACCAAACATGATCAGGATCGGTCCATTTTTGGACCTAGTCCCTTTATAGATATATCATCCGATACGAACTTTTTCATATCTGCAGCCAAAAAAATTAATAAAAATCCCACTCAAATTTGGTTTTTGCTTAGTTTCAATGTCCAGTTAGTTGGGCCTAAGAGATAGGGTTTCTAAACGCATGGTATAGGGTATCGTATAGTCGGTCTAGACCGACTATAATTTTCTTACTTGTTATTTTTATTTTTGGTTATTTTGTGTGGTTGTTTTTGTTAGATTGTTATTGTTGAATGTTTTCAAATTTTGTTTTATGGTTTGTTTTGTTTTGTTTATGTATAATTTATATATTAGAACCCATTCCCTTATCCGATCGATCTGAAACTTGGTCGATAGACCTGCTGATTTACTTTTACTTTGATATAGTCACGAAGAGTCACGGAGTAATTTAAATCCCATTTCCCCTCATCCTATCGATCTGACACGTTGTCCATTTACTTGTTATGGCCAAAGATTAATTTTAAGATAGTCACACACAGTCACGCACAGTCACGGAAATATTCAAAACTCAACATACCATCTAAATAAAAGGTACATTCCAACATATAAATAATACACAAACCAAACAAAATAAACCATAAAATAAAATTAGAAAACATTTAACAATAACATACTCACACAGTGCAAAAAAATAAAAATTCAACATTCAACCAAACCAAACAAAAACAACCACACAATATACCCAAAAAAAAAAACAACCAACAATAACAAACCAACTCGTGCTGGAAAAAATCAACATGTGATTATTCTCATTACATGAGCACTTCAACAACATGCAGTTTTTTTTTTAAATACTATTTTTTTTTTTTTTGTTTTATTTTGGTAATATTTTTATTTTCAGTTACAAGTTTTTATTATTTTGTATATAATTTTCCAATCTTTTTTATTTTGTATTATATGCATTCTTATTGAATGCATTTGTGGCATTTGTGATATACATTTGCATGTGTAAGGCAAACGGGGTCGTCACATTGTTGACAGCGAAAACGGTTTTTCAATGCTTGCGAGTTTCCCCCAGACATATAGCGCACGAACCAGGTCTATATTCCTGTGGAGGCACGGTAACGGCTGCGGTTGGTGGCATCTGAAATAATATATAGATAAAAACAAGGTATAATGAATATGGTATTCGGATAACTAACCACGCCATAGGTTTTCAAAGATTGTTGAATATGAGGAAAACGAACAATGTTTGGATTTTTTGCTCTCTCTTCCATTTGAGGCACAACCAACTGAGTGCATAGTTCAATTATAAAATCACGTCGCCTGTCGCTTTTCTTGTTAGGTGCCAATTCGTCGTGAATGATGAAGGAAGCTAATCCAGATATGTCGACCATATTGAAGAACATAGCTACTTGCCAACGGTTAGTCAAACGCTTGCACGTATAACCTGTTACCATTTGATCCATTGTATCAACACCTGCTTTGTTCACGTTATAGTCCAAAATTTGCTGCGGCTTAGCTGCAGTGGTTGTGCTATCAACGATATTGGTATAGTGTTCGGTCGAGAGTAAGAATACCAACTTTTTCTTTTTGGCAGCATACGAGCACAAAGCAACATCATTGTTATAGGAACAGAACAATTCGCGGGTGTGTTTTTATTCAAACGCAATTCATCAGGAATAAAGCGTTTATTTGACCGGACAGTACCCACAAATGATAATCCAACCGACATCAAAATTGTGGCTGCATTCATACTGGTAAAAAAATTATCAGCGTAAACAGTACGTCCACTGTGGTGATATTGCGAGACCAGCTTCATGACAACATTTTCGCCTTGATTTTTTTCGCGTTCAGCACCTTCCAATTTACCTGTGTAAATTATTCCTTTCAATGGAAAATGTGATTTTGCATCGCAAATCCACCAAACTTTTATGCCATATTTAGCAGGCTTAGACGATATATATTGCGTAAATCCTCGGAAAGGGAATAATTGTTCGTCCACCGTGAGATTTTGATGAGGTTTGTACGCACGCTCAAGGTTAGTCATTAGCATCAACCAAATATCATCTATGGGCGCAGATTTGCTGGTCAATAGACGTTGTGCACGAGTAGCACCATTATCAAATCGAATATATCTCGCAATATGTACAAAGCGTTTCAATGACATTGTTCCCTTATAAATTGAATGATTGTACGGAGCCCATAATTCTTTTATTGGTTGTTTATTCGAACCAAAAACGCCAGCAAATAACAGCAAACCAAAATATGCGTACATTTCTTTTTCGTTAGTGCACGTCCATGACTGAATTCGGCTCGGATTATCTGCATTCCATTTTTCAATAACCTCATTAGCTCTGCGATTAGTCTCTCGAACAATTATATCAACTATTTCTAGAGTCATTATTGATCTAAAAATGGCCACAGGATTGGCGACAGTTCCAGGCAGAGGGCCACAACGTTTCGTTCGGAGAATTTATGCTCTCGTATACGACCTCAACCGGAATTGCATTGAGGGACCACTGTTTACCATCTCGCGACGTATAGAATTCACCACCTTGCGTTTGTGCAACAGCTACGGCCACAGGCAATGGATCTTCTTCTACATCTTCCAATTCCGAGTCACCTTCATCCGAGTCTTCGCGAATGTCATAATCAACAACGCGCTCCATTTCCACATTAGATTCGTCTGGTAAAAAATCCTCATCAAAATCTTCGTCCACGTATTGATCTTCCTCATCGCTGTTACTCATTATATTGGCAAATCTTTGGTCTATTTTTTGCCTTACCTCCGCGGATAATTGCATATACCGCGAGGACTGATGGACGACCATGTCCATAACATCAGCGTCAGTAAAATATGTATTCATTTCCTACAACAGCAAAACACAAATAAAACTTTGCCACACAATAAAAATTTTTTTATTGAAAAGCTCACCCAATTATTATAATTATTTCTCAAATACGCAAAAAATTAAATTATCACTTCTCGAAATATTGCTCCGCCCTGAACGAATTTCAAACACAGGCTGTAATATTAAAAGCAGCTGCACGCGTCAATACAAACGTTGAAACGAACAAGATTGAACAGGAATCACTCTTTTCCTTCAGAAAACAATTTCGTCTAGCCAGACGACACAGTTCAAATATGAAGAAACTGACTTTATTACAAAAGTTACCACTACCAACATGTAGACAATTTCTCGATTTTTTACCGTTATTTAGAGCAAAACGAAACTTGAAAAGTCACGAGACCGTTTGCCGATAGTGTGAAGAGGAACAAAGATATTTATGAAAAAACAAGCATTTCGTCTGGCCAGACGACATAGTCTATCGGAGGGTTAAATAAACAAAAAAAGTAAAATTTTTTTAATTGAAAGTGTTTAAAATTTCACGATCCAATTTTTGGTAATTCCAATAAAATTAAGAGTTGAAAAGTGTGTTAACTTTTTTCAATCTAGCCATCGCTTAAAGAAGAACATTCAATATTTCCCTTAAAGCTGATATAAATCTAAAAAAATTTTTATCATTAAATTATATAAGTAAACATAATAATTATAATTTGTATGTCCTAGGCCGACACACATTCAACTCCATTTAAGGACTAAGATTTGTGTACTGTGTTTTAACATTAAGTTCGATCTTGAATCAGCACGTTAAACTTAAAGCACATTCCGTCTTCTGGTTGTGTTCAGTATCTTAAGTAGTCTTAAATCTTTCAAATAAAAAACAAAAAGAAATAAAATAAAATCAACTTTCAATTCAAATGTAAATCCCTTTTATGAATAAAATGACTTTTAACTTATCACAACCACAGCTAAATGTGAAACTGCCACTACCACTTTACAGCTGTCACTTGTTGTAAACAAAAATACTTCTGTAAGTACCTAGATTGAATGGTTATGTGTGCGTACCAAAGTACCAATGTATTTGTGTATGCTGTAGATATTTAAAGAAGTGTCATTTTGCTGTTTTCAACTAACTTCTTTAGCATTTGGCATTTGTGTTTTGTGTTTTTCTCATATTTTTTTTTTGCTCTCGTTTGTTTTTTATAGGGTTTATTCAATTTTCCATTCGCCTTTATTCATTTCATAGCAACTCACTTCATTTAGTTGATATTATTTTGCAAAATAAAAACAAAAAAAAAAAAAAAAATAAACAAGCGTATTTTTGCAATCGTCTTTAATATGCTTTTTTTCTCATCACTTAGTTTATTGAATAAACCAATACATCCACACACATACACACACCGATACACATACACATATACAAGAGATTCACATACAAGACCTTACCATATAGACTGAGTTTATGGCAGGGATTTAAATATTGAGCTCTTTATGTTTTTACAAACGACAAGCACCCTTATAGTGAAAGTAGCAACAGCAACAACAACAACAGAAATCAGTAGCACCAGCAACAGTTATTACAGTTGCTTTCGTTACTTGTTGTTGTTATTTTCAAGTTACTTATAAATTTTGTTCTTGTTTTTTTTTTAATCTGCATGAAACGTTAATGGTTTTGTGTTGAATTAAAAATGATATAAAGAAGAACGAGAATGAAAGAAAAAAAAACTAACAACAAAGCGACAAACGACAAAGTTCAACCTTGTTTATTGTATTAGAAAAAGTATTAAGTGTAATATTCATTCGTAAGCAAGAACAAAAATAATGAAACGTAAGTAAAAATCAATGTGTTGATTTAAAAGCTTAAACAAACTAACGGATAGAGTATAAAGTTAATGAATGTGATGGTGCAATAAATAAACAGCAAAATATTAAGCTGTCAATTTTATTTGGGATTGATATACTTTGTTTTGGTCAATAAAAGAAATACGCTAATGCAATATATATTCAATTAGGAGTGTGCACAGGATTGACATTTTGAAAAGTACACGAGTGTTAATAGGTGAAGACGTAGAATCAAATCCAAATACTTACAAAATTTCCAAACAGTTATAAGCTTACAGTTATAATATTACAACTTAAGTAATGCTTGGAAAATTTATTACACTGTGTTACATTTGGGGGTCTCAGGTCATTACCTTTTATAGTTCGTTCCTTATCTTGATGTTTGTTTGCTTAGTTTTACAGCAATAACTCAAGAACCATTAATGATTTTCATTCTTCAGCAAAATTATAGCTAAGGCATAAATAAATATTTTTTTATTATCCATATAAAAAAGAGAATAGTTATAATAAAATTTATAAAGAAATTTTTGGCATGCCAATGGGCAATTCATTTTCACCTACATTAGTGCATATAGTTTTGGACAACCTACTTGAACTAAAGCAAAAATATTCATTTAGCTGAGCTGAATGGTTCGTACGCTGGCAAATAGATGGCGTTACTAGAATAAATTCATCCGATTTTCAGTTACCAACAACCTTCAAAATACACCAGTAAAAATTTGACATCTGTTGTACAATTGCTTCGTTAGATAGATCATGATGAGTGAATCAGCATTCGTTATTATGAACAAAACGGATAAAAAAAAATGTTCTGTGTTAATGAATCATCTATTTTTGTGAAAAAGTGTTTTGTTGGAGCCAAGATTTGGCTTGTTAAATATTATATGGACTCTGCGCCTGAAAAATCAATAATTTGAAAGTGGTTTGGTAAATGTATACGAGACGAAATTAACATCGAAAGCCATGCACGTAGTGGGCTCCCGAAAGAGGCTGTTACCGACGAAAATGTCAAAAAAGTCAAGAAAGTAATTTTGAATGATCGTGAAGTGAGCTTGATCGCGATAGCTGAAACTCTTAAGATATCGAGGGAATTGTTGGACGTATTGTGCATGATATCTGTACATGCGAAAGCTGCGTGGGCACCGCGACTGCTTAAAAGCCATCAAAAGCAACAATGTTCAACCGTAATAAAAACGAATTTTTCAGTTGACATTTTATAGTGGATGAACTTGACACAATGAACCGAAGCCAAAGCGTGGAAAGACGCAACGGTCGGCTAGTGAAATTAAGGCGTCAATATACTGGGATGCGGTGGTACTATATATAAATCGATTACCTCGATAAGGCCAGTGGGCCATGCCCACTGGTTGAATCTCGCCCAATTTTTTATAAGACTACTAATATTAATAACTCATGAACTCAGACAAAGTTCAAAGGCTTTCACTATTAGAGTACTTCAGATATATGACATTATATATATACTTTGTATGGGAGGTACCACGCCCTCTGATCGGATTTCGCCCATTTTTTCGAGTACTAACCTTGATAACTTATGAACTCACACAAAGTCTCAACAGTTTATCTTTAACAATACCCTAGATATATGACTTTAAATATTTACTTTGTAATGTAGGTGCCACGCCCATTGGTCCGAAGCCGCCCAATTTTTCCACAATTTTAATATGTAAATGTGCATAGTTTCAGAAATTTTGCTATCATAGTACTCCGGATATTATATGTTAAAATTAGATGTTAGAAATTTACTTTGTATTGGAGGTGCCACGCCCACTGGCCCATTTTTTATGGGACTACTCACATTAATAACTTATGAACTCAGACAAAGTTCCAAGGCTTTCATTATTACAGTACTTCAGCTATATGACATTATGTATTTACTTCGTATGCGAGGTACCACGCCCACAGATCGGATTCCACCCATTTTTTTGTCGAGTACTAACGTTCATAACTTACGTACTCACACAAAGTCTCAAGACTTTATCTATTACAGTACTCTAGATATATGACATTTGATATTTGCTTTCTACACTCATTGGTCCGATCACGCCTATTTTTTCGCAACTCTTCGAATTATTTAAATATGTACATGTACATAGTTTCAGAACTCTTGCTATCGTAGTACTCCAGATATTATATGTTAAAAATTCACTTTGTATGGGAGGTGCCATGCGCACTTGAAAAATCAAAAAAATATAGCCTATTTTTACTTTCGGATAGGCAGTTACCTACTGTAAAATTTTCAAGACGATCGGTCCAGTGGTGTAGTCTCCTATAAACCACAAACAAACAAACACACAAATATACACAATTCCATTTTTATATATAAGATATATAAATGAAAATTTGTTTGTGTGTGTGTGTGTTTGGCACTAACAGGAGGCTAAACCATAACATCGATCTTCTTGAAATTTTCACAGTGTGTAAGTGCGTATCGGAAAAGTAATATAGGCCATATTTATTTAAATATATGAAGTGGGCATGTCATCACCCATATATAATTTTTGTTTGAAACTTTGTAGAAGTACATAAGCTAGTAATGTGAGAAGTTTGGGCCAAAATGGGCGGAATCAAAAAAGTGGGCGTGGCACCTCCCATACATAGTAAATACATATCGTCATATATCTGGAGTACTATGATGGTCAGAGTCTTGAAACTTTTGGTACGTCGATTGGTTGTTAATGTAAGTAGTCGTACCAAAAATGGGCGGGATTGGGTTAGTGGACGTGGCACCTCCCATTCAAAAAACATTATCTGGAGTACTATAAACCCGACAGGCTTGAAACCAGGTGTGAGTTCACGAATGATGAGTGTGAGAAGTTATGCGCACTTCCCATACAAAAATATTATATTGTATCCAGTCGTGCTTTGCTACGACTTACAGCGAATGTCAATTTTTTTCTAATAAATGTTTCTATCTTTATTTCACAAAGTAAGTATAATACCAGTAGAAAACAAGTAAGAACATTATAGACGGTCTAGACCGACTATACGAACACTATACCATGGCTAAGAGACCGTATCTCTTCGGTCTAACTAAGTGGATATAGAAAATAAGTATTAACGAAATTTGATTGGTATTGTTATTAATGTTTTTGGCTGCTGATTTGAAAAAGTAAATATCGGAAGCTATACTGATATGTGGACTTGGTCGAAAAATGGACCGATCCTGACCATATTTAGTAAAGTCACTTATATTTTGAAAAAATATATTTAAACCAAATTTGAGAAATAAATGTGCAATATTTTTGTTTTTGATAGATTTAAGTGAAAATCGGGAAGCGGCTTTAAATGGGGGCTATGACTAAGAATTGCCATATGTGGTTTATTTTTAGATATCTAACAAATGTATGTAATAAACACAAGCCAAATTTGACCGAGATATATATGATAATTTCGATCTAATGGCAATTTAAGTCGATTACATAGGGGTAATTTGTATGGGGACTAGGTCTTAACGTGGACCGAATTTTACGAATTTCAACAGCGTTCATTTTATGGCCGATTAAAGCTTATGTACCAAATTTAATTAAAATATATTCATAGTTGCGATCAGTAGTTTGAATAAAAGGTTTACATGGACACACAGACGGACGGACAGACGGAGAGACGGAGAGACGGATGGACCGACATCGCTAAGTCGACTCAGAAACTGATTCTGAGACGATCGTTATGATAAAAGATGGATCTAAGTCAAATATTTTTGTTAGTTACAAACATCAGCACAAAGCCATAATACCCATACCACGTAGTGGTATAGGGTTTAATAAAACAAAAAATTTTTTTTTTAATTTTTTGTTACAATGTTATTTACGTTAAAGAAATATAGAATAGAGAAAATAAATTTGTGATGGCTATTTGTTTTCATTGGAGATCATGATCTACAGCACTCCATTCATCTTTCTGTTCTAGATCGCATCCCCATGCACTTACAATACATTCGTTATTTTTTAATTAAAAAAAAAAATATTCACTAGAAATAAGTTACATGGCAAAACAATGTTTGCCGGGTCAGCTAGTTGAATCATAAAATCGAATGCCTCCAATAACATGTGTTTCACTATGTTAGCCTATGAAATTTTTAGCACAGCTTGAATACATACTTAAATATGTAGATGCTATTTTGGCAATTGTAAACGTGGAAGTGGTTCCCAGAAAAGAAATTTCAAATATAGGTAGAAGATAACACAAAATTGTATTGGAAACCGCTTCTGGCAGAATTATAAATTATAAGAACTTAATTTTCAGAATTCTAGATATAAGCGACAAACAATATCACAACAAGAATTTACGAAAATAACAAAAATACTAATGAGCAAGAGTTTTCCTGAAAAACTAGGAAACACACTAATCGAAGAAAATTATTCGAAATTAAAATTAAATATGAAAAAATTACAAACAGACAACATCGAATGTGCATACACAAACATAACACAACGCTAAACAAAAGTAAAACACCGATAAACAAAACACAACAAAGCATTATTGTTTACAAAATAAGCTGTAAAGGGAACAATGATCACAACTGTAATCTAGTCTATATTGGGGCAACCCAAAAGCTTTGAAAGCGATTATAGGGGAAGACAAAGGTTACATTACTAAATAAAATATAACAGCTGCTTTGGCACATTTACTAAAAACAGGCCACACTGAAGATTTTGAAAAAGTGAAAAATAATAAATAGAGATGAAATGGAAAGAAAAAGATACATAAAAAGATCCTAAGAATTAAATAGCATATAATGAACATGATTAACTTAATAGAAGAAATCGAGCTAGAGAGTTGCCATAAATTAAACTTCACTGTGGTATAATTTTTAAGCTGCGTTTTTATATTTTTATATTTTTTTTATATTTTTATATTTTTCTATTTTTTTATTTTTTTATTTTTCTATTTTTATATTTTTATATTTTTATATTTTAATATTTTAATATTTTAATATTTTAATATTTTTATATTTTTATATTTTTATATTTTTTATATTTTTATATTATTATATTTTTATATTTTTATATTTTTATATTTTTATATTTTTATATTTTTATATTTTTATATTTTTATATTTTTATATTTTTATATTTTTATATTTTTATATTTTTATATTTTTATATTTTTATATTTTTATATTTTTATATTTTTATATTTTTATATTTTTATATTTTTATTTTTTTATATTTTTATATTTTTATATTTTTATATTTTTATATTTTTATATTATTATATTTTTATATTTTTATATTTTTATATTTTTATATTTTTATATTTTTATATTTTTATATTTTTATATTTTTATATTTTTATATTTTTATATTTTTGTATTTTTATTTTTTATATTTTTATATTTTTATATTTTTATATTTTTATATTTTTATATTTTTATATTTTTATATTTTTATATTTTTATATTTTTATATTTTTATATTTTTATATTTTTATATTTTTATATTTTTATATTTTTATATTTTTATATTTTTATATTTTTATATTTTTATATTTTTATATTATTATATTTTTATATTTTTATATTTTTATATTTTTATATTTTTATATTTTTATATTTTTACTAGCTGAGTCCGGTCCGCGTTGCTGGCCCGAAGAAAACATCTGGATTTTATATTGCATCTAAATTTTAATACCGAGTGTCGGGCAAAAGTAAAGCACGATTTAATAATATTATGAATATGACTGAAAAAAAATATACGTTTTCTTGAATATTTTAACACCAGCGCCACCTATACACAGAAAAAACACAAATCCATTTTCAATTACGAAAACAACGTATTCAATTACTTTTGTGTTTAAAATTCCACCAATGACAAAAATTGTTCATTCAATTACAAAAGTACTAGGTCGTTAATAGAAAATGTTTTCAAGTAAACAGTTTACGGATTTGATTAAAAATTTAATTGATATTTAAATTTTTTTTTAATTAAACATTTAACTGACTCAATTAAAAAATGCTTAAAAATTTCATTTTTTTTCAATTAAAATTTTAATTGACCCAATTTCAAATTTAAGATTTGGGTAGCCTACAAAAGTCTAAAATAAAAACAAAATTTTATTGTTTTAGGGTTTTTTTTATTAGGATAATTCTTATGAAACAAATAATAAAGCAAACAATTCAGGCACTTAAATACTAAATAAAAAAGTAAGTAAAAACTATAATTAGTATAATAAAAAAGTTGTACTTTAGGTATAAGGAACATTTACAGTTTATATCACAAAAGTCTATGTTAATATCTTCGAAGCGATATTATAACTTCTTTTTTTATATATTTATTTTTAATAAACTAAAATGTTTTTTTTTTAATAAAAACATAACTAAAAATTCACAGTGAAAAATGTGACAAACAGTTTATACTTTTTGAAATGTATTATATTTCAATATGTTGAATTTCATTTTTAATTATTGAAACCTTAGCAAATTTCTTTTTTGAAGGGATTTCATACAAAAAATGTTGCAAAAAATTATAAAAAATTTCCGATTCCTCGGGATACTGCAAATTAAAAACAAAAAAGAGTTTAAATAAAATATCAACACAATTTAGTACTGTTAGGAATGGATATCTGCGATCGTCGAAAAAAATTGTTATGGACTTAATATTGTTAACATCTCCAACAACCAATAATCGTGGTTGGATGTTTCTATTTTGCAGTTTCAACAACTTAACTTTGGCATCCAATTCTTCTTGTGTAGCAGCTATAATAGCAAAAGATTCTTGGGAATCACTAACGGAGAACTTTTTACGAAATTTTGCACCTTCTTCATCTGAAGCAACTTTTTGATGCGGGGGAAAAGAATGATGTAAATACCATAATATGGTAAACGTTTTTGACTCTGAAAAAATAAAGATGCATTGAAATGTAAATGAGTAAAGTATTATTATTATAAGTATTTATGAGTATTACCTTGATCCGAAGATAAAGTTGTAGGTAACTTTCTCAAAATAAAAGCAGATGAAATTGTAGTTTTCAAATATTGAAGAATTTTTGGTTCATAGAATGACCACCTGGATTTAAAGTCTTTTGCCATGGGAAATTTTATATTAAAATCTATTTCAATCTGAAATATATAAAAATAAATGCAAGATATTTATTTTATAAAACATGAAATAAAAAAATAACTCTTACCAAATGAATACCAGAAGGTTGAGAATATTCAGGCCATAATTTCAAAAATTCTTTAGTTGTTACTGACTCTGCCATTTGTCTGAAGCGCAATTGGGCACTCTGGGTCCAATAGATGTCAAATTCTTCTGAAGTTATGTTCCCATTTCGTAAAATTTTTACTGCATTTAAACAGTTTTCATCTGGTTCTAAAAAAATTAATTAATGTTAGTTTTTGAAAAAAAAATATTAAGAAAAAAGTACAATTCTTAAAAAAGGAACCTTTCTTAAAAAAGTACCTTTTTTGAAATAGTACCTATCTTAAAAAAAGTGTTTTTTTTCTTGAAAAAGTACCTTTTTTTACTTACCATATGTGAGTGATTGAATCTCTTTGGAAGAATTTTTTAAGCTTAAAACTCCTCTTTGGACCCTCTTTAAATTTGCTAATTTATTATATATTTTTCCTCTTTTTCCAACTTTATAAAATTCCTTTCATGATAAAATGATTGCTAAATTAGTAAGTTATTTCTTGAACATTTTCATTAAATCTTACCACTGTTTCTGTTGGAAAAATTGAGCAAATTTCTATTTCAAAGTCAGAACACTGTGAAATCGAGCATTCGGTTTCCCTCTCTTGTAAGAAAGTTGCGATAGTGTTAACTAATAAATGTCTTTGCTCTTCATGTAGTGCATTGTGTTGTTTGTAGTAATTCACAATCATTCGTCCACTCTTTGTTTCATTTAGTATATGTGATACAGAGCATTCCTTTTTTTGTAAGTTATTATTAATAGTAATTTTACTACAGGACGGCTTCGGATTTTGTATGTCACACACTACATTTTCATTGTGGTCCAATTTGCCTTTATATTCCCTCAATTTGTATTCAAAAAGTGCCTCATCACCAGCGGGTAAACTGCAGAAAATTTTTTTTATGTGGTGCGGCTGTAGAATTTTCAAAATTTCTATACTTATGTGATGCTCTGTAATAAAAATTATTAATAATTAACTTTAAGTTATTCAGAATTTACTTAACTTACCACTAAGTGTGTTATATATATGTGAAAGATTCCACGATGTTAAGAGTTCATTCAAGTCCATATCGACTGTATCCATTTCGATCAGTTTTAATATATACTTTTATACAGTTCTTTTAATTTTATAAAAGTTTTTCCGTTTGCAGTTGTAATTATTTCCACGGGGGGGCCAACAATTTCTGTCAAATTTAGAATAACGTAATTAGTAGAAATAAGCCCACATTGAAATGCTGAATAGTGTTTATTATATATTGCAGTCATTTTTCTACAGCAAAGAAAAATGTTATTGCTTGAGGTTTTGATAATAAAGCAAATGTTATATATTTCGAAATCTCCAAAAAATTTTGCCACAAATTTTTGCGTGTTATAAGTGTATCCCCAAATATCAGCCTCTATATACACAGCGAGTAAATTGGTTGGAATTTTCAATTTGTTACTAATTTCCTCTTTAATATTTTTGTTATGCTGCGGAATTTTGAAAACAACTTCTTCATTTTTATAACTTTTAAGCAGAAAATTAGCAAAAACCATTTGTTGTTTGTAAGAAAAACTTTTTGGAATGTTTTTCCTAGAAGTGATAACATGGGCATAAATTTTAAATTGTTTATGCTTTCCTTCGTACTTAAAGCTCCATAAATTCCGTAGAGGGCCCGATTTTTTCATAATAAACGCATAGTGCGTCAACAAATGAAATTTCGGTGTCAAATTTTTTTTAAACAAAATTTGATAATTGTGATTAAATTTTTCAGTTTTCACACGAACTTCTCTTATAAGTGATTCCTTTACTTCGAAGCTTAAAATATCTTCTATTAATTCAAAAAAATCCAATAAAAAGAGCCAAACTTCATCCATATTCGACACAAAGTCTCCAATTAATATTGGGAAGTAATAACAAAAAGATAACATTTGCTTGGCAGACATTTTAAGTTTTCTATTCTGAAGTTCTTTTATGTTAATAGTTACTTTTTCATTCCCTTTGTCGTGCTTTCCATAAGAGAATGATTTTATGCGACTGTTCAACGTGCCGATGGTAAAATATTTCATTTTGTCAATAAAATATAAGAGAGATTCAGACAAAACATAATGACAAATCCCCTCAAATATGTCGTGCATTACATCTACTGTAAAGTTTTCGGTGCTGTGAAATGAGGGAATTATTTGAAATGCACAGTCACTTACGATGCCAGTTTCATTCTGTATTTGCCGCTCAAATGATTCCCTATAGTTAATTCTATTTCTGAAAATCATTGTATTTTCAGCATTTAGTTTTTGACAGTCCGACTTTTTCATCAGACAAATTCGGCAATAGTAATTCGCACTAAATGATTTTGAAAACCCTAGGGTTGAATTGAGACCTAGATTATCTCCTAGTAAAAGACCCATTACAAACTTGATATTTTTTATGCCATCTTTAGTCTTAATGAGTATTCCTTCCACTTCAATTTTTTTTAAATTTGTTGCTAATGGAATGAAACAATCATTTCCAAATCTTTTGACGTCGGCGGATTTTATGGTACAAGCCAAATAAACTTTATCTAATTTTGAAGACTTTTGAGGCAAGCAGGGGAAACTGTAATAGAAATTACAAATTGCAGTATTGTTGGACTTAGCACCCAGGGGATTGTTAATACCAAAATCGTCTGCATACAGAAAGTATGGAATTACAATTTCATTTGGATATAAACTTCTTTTTTGTTTAAATAATTCTCCCTGGCAAAAATTAACGAATTTATTGCTGTTTTCAATCTCTTCCATATGTTTTAGTACTGAATCAATAAAATTTTCCTTTTCAAAAATGTTTTTAAATTGGAACTCTAAAGGCATAATTGTACCTTTTGCATCATTTGTTTCAGAAATACTAAATTCCTCAACATTTCCAATTAGATCATTTACTTTGAGAGTTTTTTCTAACAAATATTCTGTTTTAACATTTGAAAATAAGTTTTTCCCATCATCAACCACTTCAAATATTGTTTTTTCACAAAAAGCGCTTTCAGAAACGCAATCCTTAATAAAATCAAGTACAGGGTTCAAAATTAAATGTTCAACTAAATCTTTGATTGTGTCAACATCCTTTCGTGAAAAATTGCTACGGCCATTTAACGCAACCATAAATTTTGTGGCAGAATAACGCATATCGTCAACTTTTTTCTTATAACAAAATTTAGCAGGCATGTGTGGAAGAGATTGTTGAGTGGTAGTGGAATTTAATTCAAAAGTAGCCACAACGTCTTTCTGATTTTCATTCCCGGAAACTTTTAATGCGCCACTTGCATTTACAATAATTTTAGGTTTTTCTGGTATCTGGTTTTTGATATGCCTTTCAAGATGACGTTTAAAACTAAACTTCTTGCAAAATTTTTGGTTACATTTTCCAAATGTGCACTCATAAATAAAATTTGGGCAATGT
Organism: Cordilura impudica; assembly: GCA_963682025.1. NCBI lineage: Eukaryota > Metazoa > Arthropoda > Insecta > Diptera > Scathophagidae > Cordilura > Cordilura impudica. The sequence continues at coordinate 17,904 of CAVMKG010000806.1, forward strand.
TTTGAATGTTTTTTTAGATGAATAATGTATAAACCAAAGTTAAATGTTTCTTCACAAAAAAAACATGTAATATTTTCCATTTTTACTTACAGTTTTAAAGTTAGAACACACTTTTAAGTTTAATAACTTATTTTTTTTATTATTTGTTTATACCTATGTTTAACACTTTTTTATTTAACTATTATTGTTTTATAATTTGTGCTTTTTGCTACCACGCGTTGAATGAAAAATATGTATATGCCTTGCTTTATTATCAGTGTTGCCACTGATAATTTTGCAAAAGCGGGACCATTTATAAAATCGTGATATTTGAATAATATGTTTTTGATATTAAAGATATAACATATTTTTTTTTTAATAAAACATGTTTAATACACACAATGATTATATTAAACGGATGAAAATGATGGCATTACGAAACTTTTCATTTGTACACGCAAAAAAACAACATCAAAAGTTAATACATATTAAAATTTTAACTATTACTTTATAACATCTACAAAATTTCAAACGTGGTCGAAAATGAATGTGAATAAAACTTATTTAAGTTCTCAAAAACAAAAATTTATATAAAAATTTAACAAGATCTTTTTTTTAATTATATAAAAATTCTTTTGGGGTTGTATTTATACAAATTTTTGGATAATTTTTTTTGGGTGTATGTATTAATTTTTTTAACGTTTTATTATAAGCAATCGTGGCACTTTGTAATTTCAATCAAAATTTAATTTAAAATAGAATAAACAAGTAAAAAACAATTGACTGTTAACTCGCCGGTTAACAACGGATCGAATCATGTTGAAAATCGGTAAATAATGTGTAGTCATCCACTTTACGTAAATGCTGAAAGTTTCAGAACTCTAGTTAGTCGAGAAGTTGCTGAAAACTCAAATAAAAAATTTCGCTTCAAACTTACAAATAAACAAATACAAAAATTAAATTAAATAAAACCATTTAAAAAATATATTTTAAAATTTTGTAATATCTGAGATTTTTGATAATTTTCGTTATGGGACTGTGTAATTATAAATTAGTCTGGTGGCAACACTGCATTACGTCAAAAGAGATAGAATAGATAGAAACAAAAAATTGTGTATGCATATTACAACAATAACAACATAACAACTGAAGACGCTATAAAACCACAAGCGCACACTCATTTGAGTGTAGAAATATGACAGAAATAACAAAGAAGCAAAAATAAAAATATTATGTGAGAGTTGCGAATTTGAGCACTCATGTAATTGATCCAATTAAAAAATAATTGAAATATTTTTTAAATTCAATTAATCATATTAATTGAAATTTTTTGGCCAATAATTTTTTCTGTGTAGGTAAAAAACTTTGTCAGCAACTTTAGTTTTATGTACATAATATATGTTGCGAATTTGAGCTAAATTGGACCGTAAATAAATTTTTTGGGAAAATCTCGACCCCAGCGCCACCTATCGTGTACAAAAAAAAGTTATGCAAATCGGAGAACCAAAGGAACATATGGTATGAATACGAAGTCGCTAGCATTAGTGGTTCAACAGTTATTAGAGTACCAACATACGCACCAACGTTTTTATATATTAAGATATTCTTATGTTTTTATATTTATATACATATATTTTTATATTTTTATATTATTATATTTTTATATTTTTATATTTTTATATTTTTATATTTTTATATTATTATATTTTTATATTTTTATATTTTTATATTTTTGTATTTTTATTTTTTATATTTTTATATTTTTATATTTTTATATTTTTATATTTTTATATTTTTATATTTTTATATTTTTATATTTTTATATTTTTATATTTTTATATTTTTTAATTTTTATATTTTTATATTATTATATTTTTATTTTTTATATTTTTATTTTTTTATATTTTTATATTTTTATATTTTTATATTTTTATATTTTTATATTATTATATTTTTATATTTTTATATTTTTATATTTTTGTATTTTTATTTTTTATATTTTTATATTTTTATATTTTTATATTTTTATATATTTATATTTTTATATTTTTATATTTTTATATTTTTATATTATTATATTTTTATATTTTTATATTTTTATATTTTTGTATTTTTATTTTTTATATTTTTATATTTTTATATTTTTATATTTTTATATTTTTATATTTTTATATTTTTATATTTTTATATTTTTATATTTTTATATTTTTATATTTTTATATTTTTATATTTTTATGTTTTTATATTTTTATATTTTTATATTTTTATATTTTTATATTTTTATATTTTTATATTTTTATATTATTATATTTTTATATTTTTATATTTTTATATTTTTATATTTTTATATTTTTATATTTTTTAATTTTTATATTTTATATTATTATATTTTATTTTTTATATTTTTATTTTTTTATATTTTTATATTTTTATATTTTTATATTTTTATATTTTTATATTTTTATATTATTATATTTTTATATTTTTATATTTTTATATTTTTATATTTTTGTATTTTTATTTTTTATATTTTTATATTTTTATATTTTTATATTTTTATATTTTTATATTTTTATATTTTTATATTTTTATATTTTCATATTTTTATATTTTTATATTTTTATATTTTTATATTTTTATGTTTTTATATTTTTATATTTTTATATTTTTATATTTTTATATTTTTATATTTTTATATTTTTATATTTTTATATTTTTATATTTTTAAATTTTATATTTTCATTTTTTTATATTTTATATATTTTTATATTCTAATTTTTTATATTTTTATTTTGTATATTTTTATATTTTTATAATTTTATATTATTATATTTTTATATTTTTATTTTTTTATATTTTTATATTTTTGTATTTTTATTTTTTATATTTTTATATTTTTATATTTTTATATTTTTATATTTTTATATTTTTATATTTTTATATTTTTATATTTTTATATTGTTATATTTTTATATTTTTATATTTTTATATTTTTATATTTTTATATTTTGAAATTTTTATATTTTTATATTTTTATATTTTTATATTTTTATGTTTTTATATTTTTATATTTTTATATTTTTATATTTTTATATTTTTATATTTTCATTTTTTATATTTTTATATTCTTATTTTTTGTATTTTTATTTTTTATATTTTTATATTTTTATATTATTATATTTTTCTATTTTTATATTTTTCTTTTTTTATATTTTTATATTTTTATATTTTTATATTATTATATTAATAAATTTTTATATTTTTATTTTTTTATATTCTTCTATTTTTCTATTTATTTTTATATTTTTATATTTTATATTTTTATATTTTTATATTTTTATATTTTTATATTTTTATATTTTTATATATTTATATTTTTATATTTGTATATTTTTATTTTTTATATTTTTATATTTTTATATTTTTATATTTTTATATTTTTATATTTTTATATTTTTATATTTTTATATTTTTATATTTTTATATTTTTATATTTTTATATTTTTATATTTTTATATTTTTATATTTTTATATTTTTATATTTTTATATTTTTATATTTTTATATTTTTATAATTTTATATTTTTATATTTTTATATTTTTATATTTTTATATTTTTATATTTTTATATTTTTATATTTTTATATTTTTATATTTTTATATTTTTATATTTTTATATTTTTATATTTTTATGTTTTTATATTTTTATATTTTTATATTTTTAAATTTTTATATTTTTATATTTTTATTATAATTATATTATTATATTTTTATATTTTTGTATTTTTATTTTTTATATTTTTATATTTTTATATTTTTATATTTTTATATTTTTATATTTTTATATTTTTATTTTTTTATATTTTTATATTTTTATATTTTTATATTTTTATATTTTTATATTTTTATATTTTTATATTTTTATTTTTTTATATTTTTATATTTTTATATTTTTATATTTTTGTATTTTTATTTTTTATATTTTTATATTTTTATATTTTTATATTTTTATATTTTTATATTATTATATTTTTATATTTTTATATTTTTATATTTTTATATTTTTATATTTTTATATTTTTATATTTTTATATATTTATATTTTTATATTTTTTAATTTTTATACTTTTATATTATTATATTTTTATATTTTTATTTTTTATATTTTTATATTTTTATATTTTTATATATTTATATTTTTATATTTTTATATTATTATATTTTTATATTTTTATATTTTTTTATTTTTATTTTTTATATTTTTATATTTTTATATTTTTATATTTTTATATTTTTATATTTTTATATTTTTATATTTTTATATTTTTATATTTTGAAATTTTTATATTTTTATATTTTTATATTTTTATATTTTTATGTTTTTATATTTTTATATTTTTATATTTTTATATTTTTATATTTTTATATTTTCATTTTTTATATTTTTATATTCTTATTTTTTGTATTTTTATTTTTTATATTTTTATATTTTTATATTATTATATTTTTCTATTTTTATATTTTTCTTTTTTTATATTTTTATATTTTTATATTTTTATATTATTATATTAATAAATTTTTATATTTTTATTTTTTTATATTTTTCTATTTTTCTATTTTTCTATTTTATATTTTTATATTTTTATTTTTTATATTTTTATATTTTTATATTTTTATATTTTTATATTTTTATATTTTTATATTTTTATTTTTTATATTTTTATATTTTTATATTTTTATATTTTTATATTTTTATATTTTTATATTTTTATATTTTTATATTTTTATATTTTTATATTTTTATATTTTTATATTTTTATATTTTTATATTTTTATATTTTTATATTTTTATATTTTTATATTTTTATATTTTTATATTTTTTAATTTTTATACTTTTATATTATTATATTTTTATATTTTTATTTTTTTATTATTTTTATATTTTTATATTTTTATATTTTTATATTTTTATATTTTTATATTTTTATATTTTTATATTTTTATATTTTTATATTTTTATATTTTTATATTTTTATATTTTTATATTTTTATATTTTTATATTTTTATATTTTTATATTTTTATATTTTTATATTTTTATATTTTTATATTTTTATTTTTTATATTTTTATATTTTTACATTTTTATATTTATACCCTATACCACTATGTGGTTTGGGTATAATGGCTTTGTGCTGCTGTTTGTAACAACCAAAAATATTTGACCTACACCCATCTTTATTTATACCGATCGAGTCCGAATCACTATCTGATTCGATTTAACGATGTCCGTCCGTCCGTCCGTCTGTGTGTCCATGTAAAGCTTGTAATCAAACTGCAGGTCGCAAATATGAATATATTTTGATGAAATTTGGTATTTAATCTTTCATGGGCCATGGCATGAACGCTCTTGAAATTGGTCCATGTTCAGACCTAGCCCCCATACAAATGACTCATATGAAATCAACATATATTGCCATAAGATCCAAATTATCATACAAATCTTAGTGAAATTGGGTTTGTATGTATATATTACATCAGTTAATCAGCACTCCAAAAATGATCCCTATTGGACAACTCTTAGTCATAGGCCCCATATAGAGCTGCTTCCCGATCTTCACTTAAATCTATCAAAAAAGAAAAATATTGCACTGATTCTTCTCAAATTTTGTTTGTATATATTTTTACAAAATACAAGAGACTTTACCAAATATGGTCAGGATCGGTCCATTTTTGGGCCTAGTCCCCATATAGATATAGCATCCGATATGAACTTTTTCATATCTGCAGCCGAAAAAATTAATAAAAATCCCACTCCAATTTGGTTTATGCTTATTTTCTATATCCAGTTAGTTGGGCCTGAGAGATAGGGTCTCTAAACGCATGGTATAGGTATCGTATTGTTGGTCTAGACCGACTATAATTTTCTTACTTGTTTTGTATTTTGATATTTACTAGCAGAGTCCAGACCTCGAAATTCGAGTGCAAATTATAGCACATTTATTTTTTTCATTAAATAAAGACCCTAAAGGTATGCTAATCAATTATAGCCAATTCACAAATCAGCACAAAAAACAAACTCATTTTTATTACAAAAAAATTAACAAATTTAATAAACATACACATAGCATTGTGTAATTTTATGTATGTATGCTATTAACAGCAAATTTAAATGCAATTTACTCAAAGTAAAGGAAAAATTTAAAAATCTGTAAATCTGAAAAGCGGCTAAAAACAAATACCTTTCAAATAATATACGTTTGGTCTTAATCGGTAGAGAACGGTAGAACAAAACAGCGGTCACAGAAATCGCCTAGCCTATTAATATTATAGATGTATTTTTAAATTTTTATATTTTTAATTTTTATATTTTTAAATTTTTATATATTTATATTTTTTATTTATATATTTTTATAGGGGAAAGTGGTCGGCTGCCGGGACTGGTCGGTTATCGGCACCCCGCCTTAACTTTTCACAGTAAGATAATATGATGACAAATGTCTGCTAAAATCGGTTGTCGGCACCCAGACATGGTCGGTTAACAGCACCCTTTTTTTTCGTGACAAATGGTGAAATATCGCCAAGGATGTAAATGTAATTAATTTCAGTGTTGTTTTTAAGAAATTTTTTGATATATTTAGCCAGGTCACCCGCAAAACCATCGTCTTCTTCAAAGAAGATTGATGGTGATGCCATGATTAAAGCAATCAAACGATTTTTGGTGGAAAAGCTGCTAATAAAATCGACTGCTGCAGCGTACTCGATCCTGATGACGATAAATGTGATATACACCATTGATTGTCATAAAAACAAATAAATTTCCTTTTTTAATATTGGTGGTTTTCACTCAGATTCTTCCATTTTCAGCGGATTTTGTTAGGATGCCGACAACCGATCACATTTTTGTAAATGAAAAAAAAAAAAAAAACATTTTATTTAACTGTTGGTAAACATTTTCCAATAGACAGAATAAACTCAATTCCTTCACCAATTATTAGCTAAAATACGTAGCTTTCCATTGGAATGCATGTTTCCACATATTGTGCAATTGGACAAAAGTTATAAGCTAAAACAAAAGGTTTCCGATTACCGAACACTTTCCCCTACTAATATAATAAAGAGGTTATATGTGTTTTCTATTTTTGTTTGTAGGAGGTAATCTCCGTAAGTGCTTTAGGCTGTAATTTTTTAAAATATTTTTAATATCATATAGATATATAGAGTACTATGACAGGAAGAGCTTTGCAAATTTAATTGATGTCACCTATTATTAATGTAGCTGTGCTGGAAATGGGTGGGATGGGATAAGTGGGCGTGGTACCTCCAATGCAAAGTAATTGCTCAATATCATATATCTCGGATACTATGACAGACACAGCTAAGCAAATTTGTGTTATGTCATCTATTATTAACGTGAGTAGTCAGACAAAAAATGGGCGGGATCTGACAAATGGGACGGCACCCAATACCAAATAATAAATAAATCTAGTAGTGAAACTGTAGTTTATATGAAGTAGAGCAAGTAAGTTGATGTGATATATATTGAATTTTCAAAGACATTTGATTCAGTCAATCATGATTCATCGTGATTCAATAAACGAAATACTGAGGACTTTATTGACCCAGTGTCATTAAAATCATTATATGTTTTCTTTAATTTGGAATCCTTTTTATGAAAATCATTTTGCTAGAACAGAAACAGTTCAGAAACTATTTTCCATATCTGCGTTTAGAAAAGTAAATTGGTCAGCCGATGTTCTTTCTTATGAAAGTAAGCGTAAATTTCTACAAATAATATAAGTTGTGATGGTTTGTCAGATTTAGTGAGGATTTATGCTCCTCGTCGTTATTTTATTACAAAATGTTTAAAGTTTTGTATTAGTTTTTCAATCTTTCAAAATTGCAATTTAGATACAAATTGTGTCAAACTTAACTTACTTAAAGTTTTTAATTTATTTATATTTAAATTTCTAATTATTAAAAATGTTAATCATTGTACAAATAATATTTTCTATTCTTAAAGCCTGTAAGATGTAAATCAGTTGACTGAATAAATAAATAAACAACATATTTGCCTTATCGAAATTTGGAATTTTCAGTCAAAATGGCCTCTCTCATATAGAGCATTAAAATATTTTTTTTACCCAATTAAGCATAAGTAATATATTATTACGTTTAAGCCGCAAAAGAAAAAAATTAAAATTATTTTTCAACCAAAAACTGAGTATAATATTTAATTTATTAAGCTAACTTATAACTCATACGAACATAGCAGAAAACTATTAAGAGATTACGTTAAAACTACACCAACAACCTTCATGAAATTAACACCAATATCTTCATTTTACTAAAACTTCTTAGTTTAAATATTTTTTTTTTTGTTTTACCATGCATACAACACATACAGAAGGTTTTTGTTCTTTCTTTAGAAACCGTAAACAAAATGACAGCTTGTTAAAAGTAATTTTGTGTGAAATGTGATTTTTATGAGTTACAATAATGTTCCTTCAACCGCACTAACACACAAACATATATGATACACAAATCTAAATGCGCATAAAGCGCATACTTTGGAAACAGTTAATGTTCTTAGGATATACTTATACATTTACCAAGAGGCAGCAACACAGCAACATACGTACAGCAGGAATATGAAAGAAAAATAGAATTGTGGCGAAAATAGCAACACATGGTGTTAGGAAGAATTGTGTGGTGTTTCTGTATAAATGCTAAAACGAAAAAGGTAAATGTACTAAAATGTTAACATATTGTATATATATATATTTATGTAATAGTGTCTATTAGTATGAATTTGTATTCGAGCACATATATGTATACATACAGTTGACTCATAAAGTGAGTGCTCACTCGTATCTCATATTTCATATAAGTTTTTACAGATTATTTTTTAAAATTTAAAAATTTTTTAACCTGGTTTTTCGGGGACCTTTTTCATTTTCAAACTGAAATTACTCCTATTTCGGCCAGGACAAGTACCCCAAAAGTTACCCTGTTTTCCAAGAGAATTTTGTCAAAAATCGTTTAAAAGAAAATTCAAGGCGATACGTCCAACAGTTTAGTTTTTATTGAGATTTAAAGGTGAGTACTACGGGAACGCACGACAAGGCCCGTAGGGACCTTGTACTGAAATTACAAGAAATCATTAAGACATAAACTTTATTTTGGCTTCTTTTTAGCTATTTTATTGTTTGAACACATTTTAAACGAGTTCTTCGAATTCAACATTTGTTTTATTACCTGCTATTACTAATCACTATTTGTACATATACGCGGATGTTCCAGCTAGAACACAAATAGGCAACGGGAAGGGTAAAAAAGCGGCTCTAGTTTCGTAAACTAAATCATACACAGTTTAGACACTGAAGACTCAATATCTTGTTTGAAATTTCAAAGTGATTGTACGAAGGAAACTAAAAGCGATAAAATAATATGGCAGAATCAAACATTGAAATTGCTGAAATTTTGGTGCGTCGTAGCACACGCTACCAACAAATGTCTGAGGAGAAAGACGTGCCGTAGATAATCAATTTGCTGAACTTGATATTCCGGCATTTTATGCTGAAGAAGATGATGGCGACTTGCCCTTTCTACCAAATTTATCTGCTGCGGACTCCGATGCTGAAAGTGAGGTAGATATAGAAATCGATGAGGAGGTTTACGATGACGGCGATTATGAAGAAGAAGAAACACCAACAAGCGAAAGTTATTTTATTGCGAAGGACGTCACCGAATGGAGTAAAAATGCACTACCAACTTCCCGTATTCGTGCTCATAACGTGGTCAACTACAAAAGGAGGGAACCAGGACCAGTAGGAACCACATATGATCCCTTTACCATATTCCGCTCGCTCTTCACTGAGGACATGGCGTACATAATAATACGCGAATCTAATCGCAAAGGTAGGTAAATAACAGATGCATATAATCCAACAAACAAAAAGGAGTTTAACAGCATCACACTAAAGGAGTTTGATGCCTTCTTGGCTACACTCTTGTAGTCTGGACACAATAAATCAAATAATGAGCCTTCTGCACAGTTATGGGACCCAACGCGTTGTCCATTATACAAAGCAGCATTGTCGTATAATCGCTTTATGTCCATAAAACAATGCCTTAGATTCGACAATGGAAATACGCGACAGCAGCGACTAATCAACAACAAAACTGCGGCAATTGATAATATTTGGCAAATGTTGCAGTCTAACTTAGCAGCAGCTTACACTCCGCAAGATTCACTGACAGTTGATGAGCAGTTGATGAGCAGTTATTCTCATACAGAGGCCGTACCCGCTTCACACATTATATTCCGTCGAAGCCAGCCAAGTATGGTATAAAGGTATGGTGGTTGTGTGACTCAAATTCATTCTATCCTGTCAAAGGAATGATTTATTCTGGTAAATTGCCTGACCAGGAGCGTGAAAAAAATCAAGGGCAGAACGGTATACTTGCTCTTGCGGATAAATATTTGGATTCTGGCCGCATAATTTGAATATTATGAAACAACTTGGCGCGTATTTTGATGAAAAAAAAAACTGCATATGTTGGAACAGTACGCTCTAACAAAATATTTGTTAACAACACGGGAGTTACATAAAAATCGTACGCGTCCAATCAACAGCACATTGTTTGGGTTCAACGAAGGCGATATAGCACTATGCTCATATGTGCCCAGGAAGAATAAATCAGTAATTTTGCTATCTACACAACATCACACTTGCGATGCAAACATGGAAACTGAAAAGAAGATTTTTTTCTGTTATACTGTGTACTATTTATATACTGTGTATTTTTGCATGCACTTATTCATCATTACTTTGTAAAAATCCATTACTTTAATTATAAGATTGTAAATCTTGTTGTAATGAAAATAATAATGAAATAAATTAAATTAAAATTAGAAGCCCTTAGCCATTCTTGATTACAATGCCAACAAATCCGGCGTTGATACTATTGACCAGATGCTTGGTACGTATACATGCAAGCGCTCAACAAAGCGCTGGCCGCTTGCCATGTTTTAATAATATTCAACGAGATGAAGCCAGTGAAGAGAAGTGACAGACGGCGCTCATTCCTCCTTATGCTTACTAAGCAATTGACATTACCCAACATTGAAGAACGTGCCCTGAATACTCGCATAACTGCATATCCAAGGATACGGAATGCAATGGAGGAATTTGATGTCAAGGTAAGAATTTAGAATTCTAAAAGTCAAAAGCAGAATGATTATATATATTTTTTCATTTTAGATAGTACCAAGACCAACGGAAGCAGCTGCACCGTCGTTTGCGCTAAGGACAAACAGGCCATCATGTCGACTTTGCCGTTCAGAGTACGGTCTTCAACGCAAAATTAGGGCCTATTGCTGCTCCTGCAACAATGCAGTTTGTGCGGAGCATTCAAGATTAATGCATCGGTACTTAACCTGCACTCAAAATGAGGAACAACCATCGCAACAATAGTTTTTTATTTTTATTCATTGTAAAACTAAATTTTCATAAAAAAATTCATAAAAATTAATTATGTTAGTATAAAAAAAAAAATATTTTAATTTATTTATCAACACTTTAATTAATAAACAATAATAAAATAACAATACAAAAATTTTAAAATGTCTTTTTCATAGAAAATGTCATATCAACAAAAATGGGTCCCTACGGAACTTCTCATGCGTTTAAGGGTACCAGAAGTGTTGCTAGACGGAGAGTTAATTTGGTTTATTATTAAAGAGTTTTGTATGTTCCTTTGTGATTTATAGGAGACTACACTACTGGACCGATCCTCTTGAAATTTTTACAGTAGGTAACTACCTATCCGAGAGAAAAAATAACCTATCCTTTTTTGGATTTTTCAAGTGGGAGTGGCATCTCCTTTAAAAGAGAATTTTTAGCATCTAATTTTAACATATAAGTGTGAGTTAATAAATCATAAGACAAATGTATAATGTCATATATCTAGAGTAATGTAGTAGTGAAAGCATTGGAATCTTCTCTTAGCTCATGAGTTATTAATATGAGTAGTCCGACAAAAAATGGGCGGGATCGGAGCAATGGCCCTGTCACACCAATACAGAGTAAATATCTAATATCTAATAGCTGGAGTACTATAATAGAAAAAGCTTTGGGACTTTGAGTTCATAAGTTACTAATGTGAGTAGTTGCTCAAAAAATGGACAGGATCAGGCCAATGGGCGTGGCACCTCCTATTATCAACATATGAAGTACTATGAAAATGAGAGAAGTCTCTTCTATTTTACGTGAGTACTTGTCTCGTTGACATAACTTCACGGTGCTTTGAAAACTGGATCGGAATATCAGCCGACCACCGCCCCTTTGTGTAGGGAACTACATTCAGATAACAATTCAAGATGTGTTCATTTGGGTAACAAATCCCACTCCTTGGTGGAGAGCCGAGGCCTACCTAACACGTAGCACATACAGGGTACCAGAATATATATATATATATATATATATATATATATATATATATATATATATATATATTAAGCCTCCGGTGAGAATTCGTAGCAAAAATACTACCAATTTAGCTCCAAACAGCAATGGACTGGTGGCCACTCGAAAAGCTCACACCCACACCCAAACATTCACCCTGTGGGTGAGTGTCTAGGTACACTACTAAGCGCTTCTAGAAGATCTTGGGTACACACGCTTGCGTACATCCTGTAGATACAATCATGCATGTGCGATCAAAGCCTCCTTAAACGTCTTCTTCTGAAGACCTCATGCGCAAACACATTTATATGATGCATTCTCTCATCATTCGCATGCACACCACTAACATCGCATCCATCGTCCGTTAATACAACACCTAGAGAATCTATGCACAATTTGTGAAACCAGTCCTCGGTAAAAGGTCCACAGTCACACTACGATGTATTAGCCAAGGCTCTTCAATGCAAAAATGCATTAAAAGACCCGTGGCAAATAAGCAAAAAGCCCATACTTAGGCTAAAACCAAAGTCTGGACGTTCTACCATGAACGTCACATCACGAATGAAGGCGTATTTAATACGTCCTTTGTCACTACCGTCCCACCCCTTTTGCCATCAGGAGACAACACACTCATTTAAGAATGCCTTGCACTCCGTCCAGCTCTTCCCACTAATGTCCTCGTTAGTTACCCAATCATATTGCAAAAATGGCTGTCCTTTCTTGATCCTGCAGGCAATACTTTTACATATCACCTCCAATTCAAGAGGGGCTACGCCTACCAATACCCTGTAGAGCCTTCGTGGAGACCTTATGGCAACATGGCACACAAGCGAGCAAGTCTGCCCTTTGACACGGCATGATTTTAAGCTTCCTTTGGCCGTCGTGACCACGCTGGAGCGCACATATGAACCATATGTTGCGCAAGCAACAAACAATCCGCGGTAAATGGTCCACACAGAACTCCTGCTGAGGCCCTAGTCATTCCTAAGAATACGCCGGACACATCCCGCCCCACCAAACAATTTCATCTTAACACGCTCGAGATGAACCAAGAAGTTCATATGCTCACGCATTGTTATCCCCAAGTATTTGACCTCAGTCGCATACTTAAGGCTAACGCCATTGGCCCTAACAGTTAGAGGCCGATTTAGCGATAACTTTCCTTTCAGTTACATCATCACAGTTTTGTCCATTGCTAAATCTACACCTACTCGTCTACTCCAAGTGCAGACAGTCTGCGTGGCTTCCTCCCCCTTTCTCTCCAGCTCAACACGAGAATGGCCTTCGATAAGGACGTGCAAGTAATCCGCATATGCGCACACATTGTATGCAATCATCAGCCTCAGCAAGAGAGGATCCATCATTAGATTCCAAATAAATGGTCCACAATTGGATCGCTGCATACAACCTACCTCAATGCACACGGATTCATTCACACCAGCGACGAAAGCCCACCTACCAGAGAAGTAGCTTTGCCAAAGCTCCAACTTTTGGCAGCCGACCTCGCATAGCTTCGCTGGAACGCCTTCCCATAACAGGAAGTCGAACGCATCCTAGAAATTGATAAAGATTCCAGGGATATATCCAGCTACTGTCCTGTCCACGCATGTTTTAACGTGCTGCCAGGCGTCTTCTATACTCTATCTACATTTAAAGCCAAATTGCCACCCACAAGTGCCCTGGCCGATCCTTTCCTGAAAATTTTTCACCATAATCCTTTCCAACACTTTTCCAATTACCAAAAGCAGACTGATGCCCTTATGGGAACGAGGATTGCTCCTGATCCTATCGGCGAAACAGTGACATGGGCTATATTCCATGCATGTGGAAAATACCCCTCTGATACACACTTTTAATAGATTGTCAACAAGTACTTGGGAATGGTCTTCCAGACGCTTCGGTTCATACCTGGAGACTTTTACTCCCTGCCTGACAAATGATTAACCCAAACTCAGTTCTGTCCAAAGGAGGAGTGAGATCCACCCCCTGAAAAGGAAGATGGATAAGACCCTCCTCCCTTGGAAAGAACTCGCCCAGCAGAACGCGTATGCATGCCCCCATGACGGCAGTAATTCATTACCAACACGAAAGCCAGACACATGGGTCCGTTGGCCCCTTCCTCAACAGAGCTTGTAGACTCTACCCCATGGATAGTCCTTATTTTCCCATACGTATCTCCTCCAGTCATCCTATGATCCTTATAGGCACGTAGCTACATAGTTCGTCGTACGCAGTAGCACATCATCTGCATTAGTCCGCCTGGCTCTCTGGAATCGCTTCCTGAGCTGCTGGACTTCCATGCCCAACATTTATCTCTTCCGGGCATCATTGGTATTGTTTGTGGAATCATTCAGCTTGTCTATCTGTCCATCTATAGTCAGACCCCCTGAAATCCCTAACGGGGACTTCAGAGGCCACCTCCCTAATGCACGAACCGTGGTAATCCCAATTAATTGGGAGTCTATGCCACCGCACCACATCGGACACCGATACAGGAGCTGGTGAGTAATGAAGCACAATCCGAGTTGGATTATGTTCACTCACCACCCCCCCCCCTCCCCACCAATCGTCCTTATCGACCCAGTCACACCGAATACGCCGCAGTGCGACGTCATTTACGGCTGTCACGTCAATATCACTTACCCCATTGGGACCGGAAAACGTATACAGATCAGAGGGTAATTTAACATACTAATACCCTGATTAACCATCCAGTCACTCAGCACTTCACCCCGATGGTGGTTCTGATATCCGGATGAATGTCTGGGTAACTTACTGAACTACATGGGAGAAGATGCGTTCGCGTCCATACCTAGGATAATCGGGTTACTACTCGCTAGTAGTAGCACCGTATCCATACATGAAATATATGGCTCCAATGGGCCGTTGAACTGACAGTATATGCTTGCAAGGAAGATTTTTCCATTTTCTCTTTGTCAATATCGTTGACACTTACAGCGGCCCTCATAAAAGAGGGTAGACCTCTTCCGTCGGTTAAGTAAGGTTCCTGAACCAGGGCAAACCCACTCTTCAAATGCAACCATCCTTTCGCCGAACTCACACATACTGGCATAAGAGAATAATTGTCAGAAACATCTTAATGCATTGCCTATGAAAATGACTGTCTTTAAACTTTTGACAAGTACATTAATTACCAATGTGAGTAGTCGTGAAAAAAAGCGAAATTCCCGAATAACAAAAATCGCCAAAAACAAAAATTGCCCAAACCGAAAATCTCGAATAACAAAAATCGCCAAAAAAATCGCCAAATTCAAAAATCTCCAAAATCAAATATCGCCAATAACAAAAGAGACAATATTTTTACATTTATTTACATTTAAAATAACAACAAAAAAAAATACGGAGGGCATGCCGCTAATTTAGCAAATGTTTTTTACTTTATTTTGAAGTAATAACGTTGGATCTTGAGCCTCGAAAAAAATTTTTCAAACTCAATCGTTAAAGCCAAAAATCGCCAAAAATCAAAAATCGCTAGAATCAAAAAGCTTCGGAATCAACAATCGTAAAACAAAAATCGCCAAAATCAAAAGTACCAAAAAACAAAAATCGCCGAAAATCAAAAATCGCCTAAATCAAAAATTGCCAAAACAAAAATCCGGAATAACAATAATCGCAAAAAACGCCAAAATCAAAAATCGCCATAACCGAAAATTGCGAGTAACCAAAATCGCCAAAATCGAAAAACATCAAAAATCAAAACACACAAAAAACGCCAAAATCAAAAATCTCATAAATATAAAAACCCAAAACCAAAAATAACCAAAAATAAATAAATTATTTTTCTATAAAATGTATTTCCAGTTTTTTTAATTCGTTACGATGGGTGTACCTAAGCTGTTCAGGTTACATCTAGTATTATAAAAAGGCATGATATAAAAAATTTTTATATTGAATAGTTTTCGAAATTTCAATATATTTTTAGTGGTCTAGTGATATGTAAGTTTCTGACAGCATAAGTGCACTCACACATCCCCACACCAACAATTATCTAACTCCGCATTTCAGTATTTCAATGTAGGACATAGATTTTTTCTTTTGACTCTTCAACGGCTTTTCTCCAAACTCTGCATCTTCCATCGTTAGCATAAGTATTAAATTTCCTTTCGGTTATAAAAATCTTCCTATTCCATAACTCAATTGATTAATATTGATCCGCTTTAGCATCTCATACATTTTGCTGTTATATGTTTTTTTCGGGAAACTTGGCTGTTAAATCCAGCCGCATGGCATGGAGCGGATGGTACTTGAACGTCTATTGAATGGTCAATTAGGATTTTCTTAAAAATCGCTATTTCGCAGGCATGACAAAGAAAAAAGAGAGCAAGCAAAATATGAGTTTTAAGGTTTTGAAGGTGAAATTACATATCTTTTTTTTTCTTTTATAAAAGAATTCCATTAATAATTTATATTTTTAAAAGCACACAAATAAATTTATAAAAAGAATAATAGAAGTAATTCAAATTTTTTTAAATATATTTTTGATACAGAAAAATTCATTTTAATCTTAAAACTAAAGGTGAGCACCCGCTTTTTGGGTCAACTGTATATGAAAAATGCAAATGTCTTAAATATTGTTCGCTACCTCATTTTCGAATAGCTTTTTGGTAAAAAAGATAATAGCTATAAGAAATAGACATCCGTAGTGGAAAAAGGTTGAACTTTATCAAAAAAGCCTAAAAGTAGTTGGTCAGATTAAAGTGATTGCGCTATTGAAGGACGTTTATGTAAAATGGAAAATGTTTTTACTTTGACACTTTTGACCTTTCATTGTTTTTTTCTTGAACTCAAAATAAAATGTTTGGAGTGACCAATTTTCTTACATATTCTTCATATAAATTTCTAAAAGGCCGCGAAAGGTCACTGTTATGTCCAAAGTGTCAGCAAAATTATTTATCCATTTTCTATTCCACACAAA
Source organism: Cordilura impudica (assembly GCA_963682025.1). Taxonomy (NCBI): domain Eukaryota; kingdom Metazoa; phylum Arthropoda; class Insecta; order Diptera; family Scathophagidae; genus Cordilura; species Cordilura impudica. The sequence continues at coordinate 35,287 of CAVMKG010000806.1, forward strand.
CGTCATCTCTAAAAACACAATCACCTTAAACTGTTAATTTGAGTTGTAATATAGACCAATAAAGTTCTGCGCTGTTTTAAGAACATTAAAAAAATAAGAAAATTATAGTCAGTCTAGACCGCCTACACGACACCCTGTACCATGTTTTAGACACCCTATCTCCTCGGTCCAACTAAGTGGATAGAGAAATAAGCATAAGCCAAATTTGAGTGCCATTGTTATTAATTTTTTTGGCTGCAGATATGAAAAAGTTCATATCGGATGTTTTATTTATATAGGGACTAGGTCGAAAAATGGACCGATCCTAACTATATCTTGTAAAGTCATTTATATTTTGAAAAAATCTATACAAACCAAATTTAAGAAAAATCTGTGAAATATTTTTGTTTTTTGAAAGATTTAAGTGAAGATCGGGAATTAGCTCCATATGGGGCCTATTACAAAGAATTGTCCTATGGATATAATACACATACACAAACCCAATTAGACTGAGATCTATATAATAATTTTGATATTATGGCAATTTAAGTCGATGTCATAGCGGCATTTGTATGGGGCCTAGGTCTGAAACCGATATTCACCAATTTCAATGGCGTTCGTGCTTTGTCCAATAGAATCTTACATACCAAATTTCATCAAAATATGTTATCATTTGCGATCTGTAGTTTGATTAAAAATTTACATGGACACACAGACGAACGGAAATTTCTAAATCGACTCTGCAAATGATTCTGAAAATGATTCTCAAAAATTGATTCTGAGTCGATCGGTATAATAGTAAAAGATGGGTCTAGGTGATGGGTTTAGTGACATGCTTTTTTTTTTTTTTGTTACCTTTTCACGCCAAAATTATTGAACCGAATCACACAAAATTTGGCACACAAATAGTGCTCCCTCTCGAATGAGCTATAGCCTATACTAGATTTTTAGTGACCGTCACGCCCTCTTTTACGCCACTTTATGCAACATTATAAAGCCTTCATTTTACGCAACCACATCTAAACTATTGATCCGATTACCTGGAAATTTCGCACACAGGTGATGCCTTTCAAAAGAATAATGTGCCATACAAGGTCTTGATTGGATATCACGCCCACTTAAAATCCATTTTTTGAAATTCGTTTTTTTGCAAAGGTATTAGCTTGCTCTCACTAATAATATTATAATGTCTATTGCTTGCATGCAAGAATTCCCCATTTAAGACTTTACTTGTTGTACATGATCTCAAGGCTTCCGTAAATGTATTCATTTTTTTTTTTTTTTTTTTTGCCACTTCTACTTAAGTAATATCATTTATATTTGACTCTGTTCACCATATTCAACATATTTAGTTCAATAATTATTAACATATTAATAGAATTTACTTCAACTCGAAACCTTGAAAAAGGACCAACATGTTTTAAAGGTTTGAATACCATTAGTAGCCGAGAATTCGAAACACACACTGGGATTTAGCCACTGAAGAGATCATCTTATGTTCTTCTCCATGGAAACTTTTTTTGAATTTTATTTGGTACTTGTGGGTTGTCGAAACTTTTGGAACTCTACAGGATAACAGTATTGATTTGTCGAAGAATGTCCCCACTTCATAAAATAGAAGTAATTAATTCTAATGCTACAGTTGACGATGACACCTCCAACGAGGCCCTATTTATTATTGAGGACAAATTGATACGAGTATCGATGGTGAAGAAAGAATTAGGCCAGTTTGGTATTTCGCGGTCAGTTAGATTAAAAATGTGACTAACGTGTTGTCAATAGCAGCCCAAATCTTACTGATGCAGAAATCGCGAAAGGGATTCCTAGATTACTCCCCGAATAAAAAATTGTTTTTGAAAAGATAATAAACGCAGATCACTAGAGATGATGGAGCTGTTTTCTTCTTGGATTTTCCTGGTGACACAAGGAAACATTCCTATTAAATATTTTATTGGCATTCATCCATAAAGACTGCAACATCGTAATTGCAGTAGAGGAGGTAGAACTGCACACTTTATTCTCAAATTAGCCAGAGCGAGGCCTCCACTTACAACATTCATAAAAAAATTAGTTTGGGAGTTTCCAACTTCTGTCCGAAGTCTATCCGGAAATTAACCAAAAATGCCCAACGAATTCTGGTTATGCGAAAAAAACACTGTTAGCACCAAAAAACAAATCCACGCTTCACACTAAACGTCAAATTCTGTCAAATTTCCGGCTTCTGCACAGTATACAAATCCATTGATACCGTTATGTCTGAAGAGCAATGCGCTACACACCACCCTGAGTTTCTCAAATCCATTGAGTTGTCGAGAGTTCCACCCCAAATATCAGAACTTAAGGTAGGAGTTGAAATGCGGAATCTCAATGCCTAAATCTCATCGGAACGACTATATTAACAGGCTCAGCAAAGGAGATGATGGTTTCACTCAACAAATGCCCCTCATACCAGAAGATTTACCATTTCAATTTCCTGGCAAGTTAGCACGCACTTGCAATTACAGTAAATTAGATCCGAAGACAAGCATTAAAAATCGCCGGTTTACATTTGGATACAGAATGCTTTTTGAATGAGCAATTATGTGTCGCATGCTCACGAGTTTCAAGCGGTCAACATTTGCACATATTTATTCAAAACGGTAAAACTGTGAACGTATTCCGTAGGAGTATTCTTTAATCTTTTCTCATATTTTATTAAAAGCAGTGTACATTCAAACAATATTCCATTTAAATTATTTCTTAATTTTTTCTAAATAAAATATTTACTTGTTATAAAACGCATAAAATGACTTCAATTTGTTTATTTTCAGGAAATCGGAGCAACGCCGCACACTGGGGATTTTTGTATGAAGGTGAGGAAAAAAACGGTATAGTTCGCAATTTAAGAGATAATTGGATGAAATTTGGAACGTACATTTATATTGGGCCAAGGACGAAATCTGTCAAAAATGGTGAAAATCGGTCAATGTTTGGACCTAGCGCCCATACAAATTTTTTAGAAAAATTCGCTTAAATTCCACTAGGATCGGTAAATAAGGATGAAATTTTGTGGGTGGGGTTATTTTTATCCAGGAACTGATCCCGTTAAATTTCGGCGGGATCGGGCTACTGGGAGGGGCACCCCCCATACAAAGTGAATTTTTAACATCATATATCTGGAGTTTTGTGATAGCCAAAGCCCTGAAATTTTGTTTTAGATGCCAGAGTATCAATTTAAATAGTCTTGCCTAAAATGGGTGGGATCGGGCTACTGGGCGGGCACTAATTTAGTTTTATTTATATTGTAATACACAAAAATAATCAAAATAAATTTAGAGAAATGTATATCGTTACCTACAATGTATCAAAAAAATTTAAATGATATTTTTAATTTTTAATTTATTATTTATTTTAAATCTATTTTTAATTTATTATTCTAATAGAGCCTTAACTTCGACGCTTATAACACTATGCTTTTTCTGGCTAAATGAAGGAGTCAAATGTGAGATCATGGGATCTGATGTTACCATCATTCGGTGCATAATATCTTCGTTGTTGGCAATTCGACTGCATTTTCTGGAGTGTCTAAGGCGATATTTTTTATGCTACCGGAATCATAAAAATCAAATAACCTTTTGTTTATTCCTTTTTTTAAGAATCATAAAAAGTCATCAATATTTTTTCCAAAGAATTTTGTGGATATCTTGAGCAAATTTTTGAAATTCATACCTTCACTTAATTGTGAATAAAAGCGAAACGCGTTTATCGATTTTCATGATTTATGTCTCATTTTGTTCATAGGTTATAAGACTTTACGCGAAAGTAATATGACTTGACACTTTTTTTCCCCTTTTGGATTTTTTATGAATTATAAAAAAAAAATCAATTTTTTAGGCAAAAAATATTTTTTTTCTTCATACATTTGTTTATAACTGCGAAACTGTTGGCTATGTAGCGAAATATTATATGAACAGATGAAAGTAATTGTAATTTTTGATTTTCCTAAATTGGTTTCAGCAAAATCCGACTAGTGGTTCTCGAGTTATGTTAAACAAAAGAGCCTTATCAGAATAGAGTCCCGAATCAATCAGATGAAAAATGTTGGGCTGTGTATGTAGAAAATAAAAACATTAATTTAGTGAGTTTAATGCATCTTTTTTTAATTCATTTATTTGCAATCTATTAAAAAAAATAAGAAGCAAAACATATAACAGTTAAAAGTAAATTATTATATTGAGTTCCACTGAGCTCAGTATAATAATAATAACTATGTATCTATAATATTAATAGGCTAGGTGATCTCTTGTGACCGATGTTTTGTTCTACCGTTTTATCCCGATTTTGACCAAATGTATATTATTTGAAAGGTATTTCTTTTTAGCAGTTTTGCAGATATACAGATTTTTAAGTTTTTTCCTTTATTTTGAGCAAATTGCATTTAAATTTGCTACTAACACATACATAAAATTATACAATGATATGTGTTTGTTTATTTAATTTGTTAATGTGTTTGTAATAAAAATGAGTTTATTTTTTTCTGTTGATTTGTGAATTGGCTATAATTGATTAGCATACCTTTTGGGTCTTTATTTAATGAAAAAATAAAATTTCCTAGAATTTGCACTCAAATTTCGAGGGCTGGAATCTGCTAGTTGTTATAAAAGTATTATATAAATAATTCTGTTTTCTAAAAGATAGGTTAAGTATATGATGTCTTTTTAATCTTCGTATCTCATCAGTATCATCTAAGAGGCTGATTGCTAAGATATTTGAATGATTATATAGTCCATTTACGTATCTTTCACCGAAACTATTAATTTCTTCACTTATAATTGGAATACTAAGATTATTATGTATACACTTGTTGTTTAAAAACAATGAAGCATTAGTAAATAATCGTAGTGTTTTCGGTTGATATCTCTGTGAAATCTCAATGTTGGAGTTACTGGCAGTTCCCCAAAGTTGAACACCATAAGTCCAGATCGGTGTTAGTATAGTTTTGTATAAGATGACCTTATTTTCGAGTCTCAGCTCTGATCTTGGGCCTAATAGCCAATACTTTTTTTTATTGACGATTAAATGCTCGCGTTTCGTTTTTATATGATCTTACCAAGTGAGCCTTCTGTCTAGATGTATCACCATGTACTTTACATTATTGGCTTTAGGGATGCGATTTCCATTTAATTAAAGAGTTGGACATTCTCGTTTTCTTAGAGTGAAAGTTACATGGACCGTTTTCTCCGTCTTCACTTTAATGTTCCATTTTAGTAACCAAGATTCCATCATATCAAGTTGCCTTTTCACAAATGCAGATGCTTCATTTGGAGATGCATTAGAATATATAATTGCAGTATCATCTGCGTGCGTTGCAGTGGTGGATCCCTCAACAGTGGGCATATCCTAAGTAAAAATTGTGTAGAGAACTAGTTGAGTTCTCTCCCTGTGGGACACTTGCTTTACATTTACATAGAATGATCTTTCATGTAAATAAGATTTTAATAAAATGTAAAATGGTGCTGGAAGAAGTTGTTTTAGTTTATAAAGAAGACTACTGTGCCACGCTCTATCAGAAGCCTGCTGTATATCCAAAAATACTGCTGAACTAAATTTTTCACCTTCCAAGGTTCTCGTAATTTCTTCAGCAATACGGTGGCACTGATCAGGAGTACCGTACTTGTGCCTAAATCCGAATTTGTGATCTGGAATTATGTTTTCCTTTTCTAATATGGGAAGTAATCGTTTCAAAGAAGAGAATACTGGCAATAACCTTATTGGTATTTAAGACACTACATCATTTTCTGGTTTATTTTGCTTTTGAATCATTATGGCACACTTCCATTGGGACGGAATGTAGTATAATCTCATAATGGAATTTTATATTGTTTTTAAATATCTAATAGCTTTTTTGGGTAAAAATTTTATAATTTTTGAATCAAGAAAGTCGTATCCCGACGATTTCATTTTATTTAGTTTGTTTATAACACAACTTCTGAAGGCGATATGATTTTAATTGGAATATCCATTTGACATGGAGCGTCAAGAAAACCTAATATTTCGTCTAATTGTGAGGAGTTACTTAGGTTAAAAGGAGCAAATGATTTTTCCAAATAATCTTTAAATTCACTAGCTTTACTTGCATTAGACCTACAATAATTACCATTTGCATTTTTGATTGGTATGTTTCTTTTAACAGATCGCTTGAGGTATTTTTTAGCCTTCCAAAGACGGTATTCATCATTTCTGGTTACATTTAAGCTTCTTAAGGAAGCCTTTGCTGATTCGTTTATATATTCTTTTAACCGTTTTTTGAGATAATTGGAAGCTCTATTCCAATTTGCATTATCAGTTTGACTTCTAGTACTTTGGTAAACCCGCCACAAAATACTTTTGTTTTCAATAAGATCTGAGATTCTAACACTACATCCCATTGGTTCAATTTGTTGTGTAGTAGATAAAAAAGCAGTTTCGTGCATCAAAGGAAAAAATGGTTCAACCGATTGCATGTCAGATTTTTTGCTAATAATTTTGTATTGTTTTGATATAGTGCTTAAATGTAACAATTATAGCACTATAGTCAGAATTTAGATCATCAGAGTCCAAAATATCCAAAAAATTTCTTTGTATACCGTTATAGACAACGAAATCTAATAAATCTGGTATTTTATTCAAATAAGTTGGCCAATATCTTGGTCTTATAGTCGATAAAGTTGGATAGTGATTTTTGAGAATGCATTTTTAGAGCTCCTTTCCTTTTGGGTTAGCTAAGCGAGAGCTCCACCAGGGATGCTTGACATTGAAATCACCGCCAACAATAAATCTTGAACCCAGTTGTTGGAAAAAATCTTCATATTGCTCACATTTTAGTTAAATGCATCTATGAATGAAATTTCAAATAATATCTCATTCGTCAGATTTAGTTCCCGCAGATAATTTTCTATATCCAACCTTGAAAAATGGTTCGGTGGTAAAAAATATGCCAACAATGAAATGTTTCAAAAATTTGTAGTATTTACTTTAACAGGACGGATTGTTCTTGGATTGCACTTGTTTGCATTATTTCTAAAAATAAAATCTGGAAGCCTTTTCCCGTTTGTTTGTCCCCAGAAGCCTAGCTTACCTACAGTGGTACAAAAACGTTAAAAACGGTAAGATGTAGTAGTCTACTTAGATTGTCATTTTATTTATCGTTCATTTTATCCAGTAGCACTTAGTAGTTTTAATGAACCCTTTGTCTTTTTTAATTTCTGTTGCATAAAATTATGAATCCAATTTACAAAATTTACCTTAAGTCATAAAAAAATTTGTGTGACGACTTAATTTATTATTAGATTTATGATAGATGATATTTTCAGACATTTAAAATGTATATTACATTAGGGTGGCCAGATATTAAAAAGTTCTAAAATTCAACTTGTGACTCCCGAATTATGTTTCTTCTGCTGCAATAGCAAATATTGATAATTTTCTTGAATTAAAAAACAAAAATAAATAAACTTGTTTCAGCAACTTTTTTCGCCAACTTAGTTATAATTAGCTGTCATTAGACGGAGCTAAGCTTCAATAAATAATTTTTTATTAATATATCCATGTAACAATCTAACCCATAAAAAAAACAAAGTTTTAACTAAAACTCTTTCTTTCCTTATGCATATGAGTTTTGAATCTCTCCGTGACTGTGAGTGACTTTGCGTGACTTTTTTAAAATTAACCGTTGGCCAGAACGATCGGATAAGGGGAGATGGTGCTTAATTCACTCCGTGACTGTGCCTGACTATGCGTGACTGTGAGTGACTATTTTAAAATTAATCATTGGCCACAGGAAGTCTATGAAAAAAGTTTCAGATCGATCGGATGAGGGGAAGAGAGGTTTTAATATCTCCGCGACTGTGCATGACTATGCGTGACTGTGCGTGACTATGTAAAAGTTAATCTTGGATTAAAATCACACAGTGACTGTGCGCGACTATGCGCGACTGCGCGTGATTATGTCGAAGTTAATCTTACTTTACAGGAAGTATAGCGACCAAGTTTCAGATTAATTGGATGAGGGGAAATGCGTTTTAAATCTCTTCGTGACTGTGCGTGACCATGCGTGACTGTGAGTGACTAAGTCAAAGTTAATTTTTTTTCTACAACAAGACTATGGGCCAAGTTTCAGATCAATGGGATAAGGTGGAATGGGGTTGACCCACGACAGAGAGACAGACAGACAGAGAGTATGAGTAAAAAGAAAGAGTTTAAAAAATATAATAAAACAAGTAAGAAAATTATAGTCGGTCTAGACCGACTATATGATACCCTATACCATGCGTATAGAAACCCTATCTCATAGGCCCAACTAACTGGACATAGAAAATAAGCAAAAACCAAATTTGAGTAGGATTTTTATTAATTTTTTTGGCTGCAGATATGAAAAAGTTCATATCGGATGCTATATCCATATGGGGACTAGGTCCAAAAATGGACCGATCCTGATCATATTTGGTAAAGTCTCTTGTATTTTGCAAAAATATATATACAAAATTTGAGAAGAATCAGTGCAATATTTTTGTTTTTTGATAGATTTAAGTGAAGATCGGGAAGCAGCTCTATATGGGGCCAAAGGGATCATTTTTGGACTACTCATGGATGGATGTAATGAACGCATACAAACCCAATTTGAGTAAGATCTATATGACAATTTGGATCTTATGGCAATTTATGTCGATTTCATAGGGGTAATTTGTATGGGGGCTAGGTCTGAACATGGACCGATTCTCACCAATTTCAATAGCGTTCATCCGATTGCCGATAAAAGCTTACATCCCAAATTTCGTCAAAATATATTCATATTTGCGACCTGCAGTTTGATTACAAGCTTTACATGGACACACAGACGGACGGACGGACGGACGGACGGACGGACGGACGGACGGACATTGTTAAATCAACTCAGAAAGTGATTCTGATTCGATCGGTATAATTAAAGATGGGTCTAGGTCAAATATTTTTGGTTGTTACAAACAGCAGCACAAAGTCATTATACCCAAACCACATAGTGGTATAGGGTATAAATATTAATGAATTTTTGGTTTAATATGAAAAATACCACTCTTACATATGCATATCTTCTACTCTACTAATAAACAATAATCATAATTATTTATTTAACACTAGCAGATTCCAGCCCTCGAAATTCGAGTGCAAATTCTAGGAAATTTTATTTTTTAATTAAATAAAGACCCTAAGGGTATGCTAATCAATTATAGCCAATTCAAAAATCAGCAGAAAAATTTAACTCTTTTTATTATAAACACATTAACAAATTTAATAAACGCACACGTAGCATTGTATAATTTTACGTATGTGTTAGTAGCAATTTTAAATGCAATTTACTCAAAATAAAGGAAAAAATTTAAAAATCTGTAAATCTGTAAAATGGCTAAAAAGAAATACCTTTCAAATAATATACGTTTGGTCAAAATCGGGACAAAACGGTAGAACAAAACATCGGTCACAAGAAATCACCTAGCCTATTAATTTATTTAAAATTGATTCTCATTGCATTGGCCTCACAGCAAAAGTATATGAATTAAACTTTTTACCAAACAAACTATCTGCTGGTTTTGGTTACTGTTGAGGGTTAGCCTCGACCTGAAACAGCTGTATACGATCAGTTACGATCAGTAATAATGTCAAATTATATGATGAAATTTTTATATTAAGACCCACCTTAGTTTTAAAAAGGCCATAAACAGTAGTTTCAAAAGCTAAGCGCGAAGTAAAAATTGTTTTATTTTTTTGCTTGACCACTACTTGTAACAGAACTATTTTGTCATTTGATTTAATACCATTTACATTGCCTGGAAAATTCTTGAATTCCTGTTCTGCATCTTTGAGAGAGTGATAAAAACTTAATTAATTTTTTTTTGCATTTGAAATCTTCACTTGCCAAATCGATTAACTCCACTTTTTGATGTATGAATATGTTAATGCCAAAGCGCTTGATTGGCGGCTATGTGCTTATATTCAAAACAAATTTCTGTATTACTAAGGAAGTGTTATTCCTTAGTATTAGAGGAATATGATTTCAATATAAATAGTTAGACGTCAATCAATATCAAAGCCTGTGTAAACCTTGACCGATTATTTGGACCCTACGGAAATTTAACTCTTTGTCATAGGGATCAATTGCATGGGGCTAAGTTCGAACATGCACCAGTTTTCACCAACTTCAATGCCGATCGTGCCAAGGCCGACAGCAGCCTTTGTAAAAAAATCGTACATTTACATTTGGGACCTGCAGACGGACGGACAAACTTCGTTAAAGGGTGGGTCAGCACAAACTTATTATACCCTGACCATAGAGTGGTACATGACATAAAAAAGGAAACTTCAATTTTGTATGGGCACCCTAATCCCTACAAACGAACATGCAAATGTAAAGACATAATTTCAGTTAGTTTGGATATCTTTTTGACATTGACATGCATATAAATATAAAAGTAAAATAACTTTTTTCCAAGTCTGCCATAAGAAATTCAAATTGTATAACAAAATTCAAATGTTTATGAAATTAAAATGTATACAAAAACAACAATAGTCTCACCTTTTACCGTACTCCTCTATATTCGTATAAATGACTATAAATTTAGGGAGAATGATTTCTTGAGTTGTTTATCTTAACAACTTAATTTTGAGATTTGTATTCATAGAAATATTCAAAAATTTTACCTTTCTTGTTTTTCCTTCTATCAAATATTAAGTGTTTTGTGGCCTAACTTTATTCATTAACTGAAATCTTTGTGCTATACGTATTCAAGAAAAACAATTTCGAATGTCTGTCTTGGAGAAGGTTTTTTTTTATGTTGACATTATGTTGAATATTCAAAAAATGTACTTGTTTTTGTCTCGTAGAATTGTGTTTTCTACATTTTGTCATAATTTTAATTAACTTATGTATATACACGAGTAAGAATAAATGTTGGTGAAGTGCCACATTAACCACAAGAAAGACAAAATAATAAAAAAAAAAAATAAACGACAAAAGGGTCAAGATAATAAATGTCATCTTCGTTGTTGACGTAGTAACTAGTTTATAAAAATATTGCAAAGATTTGATTTAATTTTAAATGTGTCATAAACAAAATTATTATTATTTTGTGGTTATCATAAACAATATTCAAAAGTAAAATTCATAAAAAAGTTTTTCCTTGAAAAAGTTAGAAATGACTTTAAAGCGGTTTAAGGTTGACGTAGTTTAAAGTTATTAAGGCGAATAGTCTGCTAGAAGGTGCGTTCATATTACTAAATACATACATAATTTTAATATTTAAATTATGTGTACACACAGAAAACAGATTCATTGGGGCTACCGAATTTATTGCCAACCGAATTGCGATAATTCTAATGACCGATTTTTGGGTTCACTATGATTACAATTCTATTGCCTTAACAGTAAATATTTTATCATAACAGAAAATTTCCTGATGATATTAAATTTCTGTTGATACAATCGAAAATATAGTTGTTCCACTTTAGAACAATTCGGTTGGCAAATATTTTTTCTGTGTGTACACCTAAAATTAAGAATGTCACACTACGAAAAAAGAGAACGAAATTAAAATTAATATATTTTTTTTTTTCAAATAAATAATTAAGCTCTTTATTAGATTTTCAAAAGTTATTTGTGGTTTATTGCCTTTAACAAACTTTATTAGCATTTTAATATATTAATAAAACAAGTAAGAAAATTATAGTCAGTCTAGACCGACTATACGATACCCTATACCATGCGTTTAGAAACACTATCTCTTAGAACCAACTAACTGGACATAGAAAATAAGCAAAAACCAAATTTGAGTGGGATTTTTATTAATTTTTTTGGCTGCAGATATGAAAAAGTTCATATCGGATGATATATCTATATAGGGACTCCAAAAATGGACCAATCCTGATCATGTTTGCTAAAGTCTCTTGTATTTTGCAAAAATATATACAAACAAAATTTGAGAAGAATCAGTGCATTATTTTTGTTTTTAATAGATTTAAGTGAAGATCGGGAAGCAGTCTATATGGGGCCAAAGTTATCATTTTTGGACTACTCATTAGTGGATGTAATAAACACATACAAACCCAATTTGAGTAAGATCTATATGACAATTTGGATCTTATGGCAATTTATGTCGATTTCATAGGAATAATTTGTATGGGGGCTAGGTCTGAACATTGACCGATTCTCACCAATTTCAATACCGTTCATCCCATGGCCGATCAAAGCTTATATACCAAATTTCATCAAAATATATTCATATTTGCGACCTGCAGTTTGATTACAAGGTTTACATGGACACACAGACGGACGGACGGACGGACATCGTTAAAACAACTCAGAAAGTGATTCTGAGCCGATCGGTATAATAAAAGATGCGTCTAGGTCAAATAGTTTTGGTTGTTACAAACAGCAGCACAAAGTCATTATACCCAAACCACATAGTGGTATAAGGTATAAAAAACTAAATTTTAATTAAATATTGCTTGTGGGACTTTAAGGCCCTCTCTGTGAGCTGATTTGGCATTGTGTAGTTATTTCAGCCAACTTACCCAAAATGATGATTTTTCGAATTTTCTTTGAATTTGTTGTACACTGATGGATTCTACGCTCCAGCAAATCTCGCAAGAGCTCTACATGATTGAGGTCGGGTAATTGGGATGGTGATATAAATGGACGTTGAGAGGTCTAGAGCAAGTACAGCTTGACATTGAACGCGGTATGTTTTAGATCATTATTCTGATGAAATAAAAATTCTTCTTCAAGGCCCAGTTGTTGTGTACTCTATTTTAGATTTTATTTTAAAATTTTTAAAATTAATCCATTATCGACGAATCATATTTGATAACTAAAGAGGACATCATGGAGAAAATGCGCTTCATCGCTCATATGAATTTGTTTGAAAAACCTATATTCATTTTTGATACATGATTTTGTATGATATCATGTAATACTCCATTTTTGTTAACTCAGCTGTCAAAATGTCTTTTTCTTTTGGTTGGTCAAATGGCGGCAACATTAATTTTTGCGTGCATTTGATACATGCTTTACATATTGATGATGTTTTATATTCCGAGTTGCTACCGTGATGCAAAAGATGCTAAAACGCGCGTATTGCTAATAGCAGCAAGACAAAAGATTATTGGACATTCATTTCAAAAACTAACCGGTAGCAACCTACCATCTAACCATATAACGTTTGATTATCTTTCTGTGATACTACAAAACTCGCATTTAAAGAAGTTTATTTTTGTTCTGGAAAAAACTAGGACACCTTGTCAATTACAGAAATTTGCTATTCGTAAAGTCGAAAAATTATATGACGAATGAAGAGTAAAAGTTCAACATTGAAGACAAAACGCAAAAAAATCTTGCATTCACATCCAAATACCCTGATTTGTTTGATGTAGCAGTAGAACATTTCCAATATGACCCACCAAGAAGACATCGACTTTTTGACACATCGGAGAATTAAACGACTTCCGGGCCATGAGGAAGGTGTCGATCTGAAGACAGCTCTAGCTGAAGAAATGTTAATAAAAATTGATACCCTTAAAATTTAACCTTGAATATGTAATCAAATATTTTCGTTCTTTTTTCACTGTACATAATATGTAGAAGAGATCTCATTCTCTTCTCAATCGGAAATCAAATGGAAAAATCAAAACATCGGACACAGCGAGTAAAAAAGGAAATACAGTCGCAGATATAAAGAAGTAATAACGGAGAAGTGAACATTCCTGTTAGATAGATGCAACATTCATAATAAAAGTGCTAAGCGATAAATTTTCGGAACAGCTGAGAGTATGGGCTCTAATTTTAAGGAATTAGCTCTCAGCAGGAGCAAAGTAGCAAACCGTAAAATGTCATTTCGAAATCAAAAACCTCACAAAGAAAAGCAGACGTTGAAAAAATCGCACTAGGAGGGGACTGTTGTTCAATGGAATGGAAAACTTTTACCAAAAATTGCCCAGAAAGAATGTTTTGAACGATTGGCGACTTTAAGACTGGGCGGTCCCTAAATTTGAGGATAGTACAGGTATCAGTCAGGCAGAACCTTTTACCAATAATATAACAGAATGGGGAATTGGATATAAAATTATTGGTATGGGCAACTTATGGGAAAAATATTTTACTACACCTTTGGATGCCTTGAACATCTTCTTACACCTCGTACCATTGGACCCTCTGCGGAAAATTTTCCGAAAACGATTTCCCGAAAACAATTTGCCAAATTTAATTTCCCGAAAACAACTGCCCGAACACAATTCCCCGAAATGACAATTTCCCGAAACTACAATTTCCTGAACACAATTTCCCGAAAATACAATTTCGGCCATTCGAATAAGGAGCACACTACAATGGCGTTGCTATAATTGTGGCCATGGAGTGATCCTGACTGACAGGAACTTACCATTGAACCTGGATTCCACTACTCCAAGGAATGTATTCGAACGATACTACAACACTCTTATACCGACTAGGGAATCTTGGTCTGGGAAGACTCCAGGTAGCAGCCGTTCCATAAATTTCTACACTGATGGGTCGAAATTGTGTGGTCAAGTTTGTTTCGGAGTCTATTCAAAGGAGCTTGGACTAAATCTGGCTCGCAGGTTGGCAGACCACTGCAGTGTATATCAGACGGAGGTACTGGCAATAAAGGAAGTTGCTGATTAGTTTGGTCGGAATATTCTGTCTATAACCGCACTCAACATCTACTCTGAAAACAGGAATCACCCTTAAATGCCACACGTCTATAAATGAGATGGCCAAGCAGTTTGATATCAGAATCATATGGATCCCAGGGTACAGGAATACACCGGAAAACTGTAAAGTTGATGAGCAGGCAAGACTGGGTACTACCTTACGGGTTCCAGCGGACTTGGAATGTGCTGGTACACGCCTGGAATCGTGCAAGCTGAAACTTCGGCTTCGCCCCGCTGGCATAGCAGATAAGAGATGGACTAATGGATCATCGTGTAGGATCCTGAGACAAATCTGGCTTGATCTGAATCGTAAGCGCACTAGTACACTACTATCACTCACCCGCGGGGAGATTTCAACTATAGTTGCAGTTAAAACTGGGCACTGCCTCAAAGGGAGACCCGCTGAACGCCTCAGGGTCTCTTCAAATGACATCTGTCGCAGCTGCATATATGTGGAGGAGGTGGATAGTATAGAACACTCCATTGGCTATTACCCGGCTCTCTCCAGAGCGAGACTTCGAACATTGGGATCGTCGTTTCTTCTCGATCTCTCAAATGTGCAAATTTCATATATCAGGGGCTTCATTCGGATCAGAAACTGGTTCTACGGTGGGGACTGTGGCGAACACCTATTCGTTCCGTGGTATCACAATGGACCCCAGAGTCTAAGGGTGTTTTTCTTTGGATTAGCAGTGACTTCTAACCTAACCTAACCTTCGTCAATCGTTTACCAAGAGTTCTAGTCGGGGGAGTCTATATCGGGGGGTCGATAGTATCGGAAGATTGAGAACGTTAATTAGTTTGTTTTCGTAAGTCGGTAGGTTGGCAACTTATGGCTCCACGGTATTGGTGATAGAACGGTTCAGTATTCATGCCTTGGAGCTGTAGTCTGCAAAGACAACAAGCAAAATTGTCGATGTCGTTGTATTATCGGGACCATTCAGCCAAAGCCGTAGAATTATCAGGAGCAGTCAACTAAGGCCTCTGGATTATCAAGAGCAGTCAGCCGAGTCAGCCGAATTCACTGGATTATCGGGAGAAGTTAGCTTAAACCTCACAATTTTGTAAGAGAAATAAAGGTAGTAAACGAAACTACCGAAATAGGAATTAAGCTAATTGAAGACCGCAATACCACTATTACAAAAGATGAGGATCAAAATCATTTCCTACTTCAGGTAGCAACAGAATATCATCGGATCTACCCTGATACTTCCAAAAGTGCCCTTATTTGATGATTGATATTGAAACTACTAAAAGATACACCAGTTTATCTGGTATACGAATTTCTAATATGAATTTTTATTGAAATAAGTTTGTTTTGAATTATGAGTTCTGATATTTGTCAAATATTTTTATTTAATATTGTAATTGTTCGTGAAAAAGCCGAAAAAAGGCCTTACATAAGTAGCACATTTTGTTAATTTCTTGTTTTTCTATGTATTGAATGAAATACGATAGTAACACATCAAAAAATATGTATGCTGTGCATCGATCATCGATCATTGTCAGCATATAGTAAGATTTTCAGGTGGATATCTTCATATATTACACAGTCATGTAGTACATTTTCAAAATCGTTCAAATATAACGCGAACAAAATTGTACTTAGTTTACATCCTTGTTTTACTCCACTATTTATATAGAAATCTAAATGACTAAATGACTTCACTAAATATGATCATGAGTGATCTATTTTTGACCCTATCACATATGCACTTTTTGATATCGGAACGTCATAAATTAATAAAAATGCCAATAAAATATATTTTATGCTTATACTCTATATCCAATTATTACCTCAACAAATTTAGATCCCAGACCCTCTCTTGAAATGCATGGTATAGAGGAACTATTCTTAAGCTATGGTCCGCGGCGCACAGAAAAGTGATAAGGACAACGAAAATAGATAAATGAAAATCGGTTGCACATTAATTATAGTATTAATTGTAATTGTCTGAAAAATTTCGTTAACGAAAAAAGTCAAACAAAATCGTATAGTTTGATCGAAAACATCAAGCATGCAAGACGAATGTCGGATTACATTATATGAGAAGAATCAAATACGAAAAATATGTACTTCTGTATTCTCATTATCGGTTTTTTAAATTAATTTCTAAAAATATTATAGATTCATAATTTAAGTGTTGATTTGATTTTCACATTCAGTCTTTATTGTATTTCTACATACTAAATATGAATGAGCTTAGGTACATCAATTTAAAGTTATTTTGGCTGAGCTATTTGCTAAAAAGTTGGGTATTGCGTATTGAAAATATAAAATTAACATCATTAATTAATTTTATATATTTTATATTATTTCGTCAGAAATAACGAACAGGAAAAATGGACATTTGGATTAAAGAAAAATCTGATAAAGTCAACGAAAGCGCCTCAACATCCATAGGAATAGCAGATATTGGTTCCGGAAAAAAAAAAAAAACAGAAGTACACCGAAAATGTGAAGTTGATTATTCAGCAATAGGATTTATTATTGGGGCACAGTAACCGCTATATGATCTTTGCTGTGAATAACTTCCAACGAGTCAATGAAACCATCAAAATTAAGAAGACATTTTATCAAATGATACACTGAAAAAAAAAACGATTAGATAAAATATCTGGTGACATAAAACTTCAACTATTGGACAGAATTCATAATTTTCAATATTATTGTTTACAGTTAGATGAAAGTACAGACTGTAATAATAGGTCGTGGTTACTTAGATATGAATTCAAAGACAAAATTAATGAAGATATATTATTTTGTTTGACCCATACCACGGCAGAAGAGGTGTACAATAACTTGAATGAATTTTTAATTTCTATTAATATTAAGTGGCCATACTGCATATGAATTAGCACTGGTGTCAATTGACACAATTGCTGTATCCATCGAGCAGCCTTAGCTACTGGGAAGATGCCAGAAGAGTTGAAGAAGGTCTTGGAAGAATCAGTTAAAATTGTTAATTTTATTAAAGCTACGCCATTAAACTGCAGAATATTTGAGCAGCTCTGCCAGTCTGTGGATAGTCATCATCAACAGCTTTTACTTCACACAGAAGTTCGTTGGCTCTTTCGAGGAAAAGTGTTTGTATGGTTTTTTGAACCAAGAAGTTAGTAAATTTTTTAAATAATTTGGCATCACCATTTCCACTTGGTAAAAATTTATGTGACTATTCGTGGATAGCCGTTTTAGCATATACAGCTGATATAATTGCATATATAAATGCACTTAATTTGAGTTTGCAAGGATTTGATGTCACAATATTTAAAGTCGAAGACAACATTTATTTATATATTTATTTATTTTCCATTTTCTGTACAACAACATTTAATCTCATATTTAAAGTACAGGAATTCAATATCCAAAAATTACGTTAAGGTAAACCTAGAGTAGAACAATTATTAAAAAAAAAACACATATAATAAATATCATTTAAGCTTGTTTAAAAAATTTAAATAAAAAATGCTTAAAATTATTTGCGTTGCTAAAAAGTTGTTCGGTATATGGAAGAATATTCCAAAATTGTGAAGCATACAAGTAAAACTACCATTCAGATACAAGGTAACGGTCAAATGGAATAATATTGTTTTTTCCTCTTTGCGATCTGGCAAACCGAAATTTTTCGAAAAGGTATAGATAGTGGGGTTTGTGTATAGGCAATTTTGTGTAGATAACGAAGTACACATATCTTAAGAAGGCTATCGAACGAGACGCCATAAAGATTTTTTGAAATGTGGGCGACTTGAGAATGCTTTCTTAATCCATACACATACCTAATAATATTGTTGAAGATAACGTTAAGTCTTCTTTTGCTGGTAGAATCGCACCTTGCAAAAAGCTCACATCCGTAAATTAAATCTGGAATTAGATATGTCTTAGCGAGTAGAATTCTTATTCGTAAAGGGTTGAAATATTGTGATGACTAAAGCGTCCGGAAAATATCTGTAATTCACAATACCTTTTTATGCCAAAAAAACAGGTAAAGGCCAAATCCTTAGATTCACTAAAACAAAATGTAAGTATTGATTGAAGTACCTGCCCGATATATTACCTTTCAAAAAGTATTTTCAGTATATAACCATGAGTTTCTTATTTATTAAGATCACTTACGTATAATCTATCATGAAGGTTACATTAAAGTATTATTCACTTTGCAAAGTTATTTGGGAAAATCCTTCCGATTCTACTATTCATTCATCACGTTCGGAAAAAGTCTCGAAATTATTTTATACAATTAACAACACTTACGGTGTAAATGTGAGATCTGAAGATGTTGAAAATTTTTACAAAGCTTACGAAAGAAGATTTAGCCAATCGGGTTTATCAAAATCAGAGTTTATGACTAAAAATGAAGAATGGGTGAAAACGGGCCTCACAGTACAAATTGAGAAAAAGGCATTTGGTCGACCTAAAAAGGACTACGAAAATGTTCAATCAAGGACAAAAAAGAAAAAACAAGAAGAAATCATTAGTAACAATTCGCCTAATGAAATTAAGGATTCTTTTAAATCAGCCTTGACACGCACGCAACCAAAAGAAGCTGCTAAAATTGTAGATGTGTTACCAACTGCATCTCCTAAGCGGTTGAAGCGTATGGTGCAAAGTATTTCAACGCCAAAATCGTCAACATCATTTACAGAAGAGGATGCGTTAGCTCTTATTTTAAATTTGGGATTGACAAGAAATAAATATGGTATTTTGAGAAAAGCTCTCAAAGAATAAGGATTTGATATTTTTCCTACCAGCAGAGCCATAAAGGAAACAAAAAACAAGTAAGAGAATTATAGTCGGTCTAGACCGACTATACGATACCCTATACCATGCTTTTAGAAACTCTATCTCTTCGGCCCAGCTAACTGGACATAGAAAATAAGCAAAAACCAAATTTGAGTGGGATTTTTATTAATTTTTTTGGCTGCAGATATGAAAAAGTTCATATCTATATGGGGACTAGGTCCAAAAATGGACCTATCCAGATCATGTTTGGTAAAGTCTTTTCTATTTTGCAAAAATATATACAAACAAAATTTGAGAAGAATCAGTGCAATATTTTTGTTTTTTAATAGATTTAAGTGAAGATCGAGAAGCAGCTCTATATGGGGCCAAAGGGATCATTTTTGGGCTACTCATTAATGAATGTAATGAATGCATACAAACCCAATTTGAATAAGACCTATATGACAATTTGGATCTTATGGCAATTTATGTCGATTTCATAAGGGTAATTTGTATGGGGGCTAGGTCTGAACATGGACCGATTCTCACCAATTTCAATAGCGTTCATCCCATGGCTGATGAAAGCTCACGTAGCAAATTTCATCGAAATATACTCATATTTGCGACCTGCAGTTTGATTACAAGCTTTACATGGACACACAGACGGACGGACGGACGGACGGACGGACATTGTTAAATCAACTCAGAAAGTGATTCTGATTCGATCGGTATAATTAAAGATGGGTCTAGGTCAAATATTTTTGGTTGTTACAAACAGCAGCACAAAGTCATTATACCCAAACCACATAGTGGTATAGGGTATAATAAAATTCTACCTAATTCTATCTAATGTGAAATCCAATACTGAAAGTGCAAATGTTGGATTAGCGGAACTGCTTGAAAACACTGCATCTAGAATAATATCCACATTTAGCAAAGAGGAAATAGAAATATGCAACAATTCAGAAGTTACGTTAATATGTAAATGGGGATGCGATGGAACATCTGGATTTTCTGAGTATAGACAACCAAGTGGAAGCAATTCAGAAATAGATTTTTCAACAATTTTTATGACATCATCAGTACCATTAAAAATGAGGCTATATAATGAGACAAGTTCTTCTTCTAGTGAGAGAGAATATCTGGACATATGGAGTAATTTAACACCCGGATCTAAGTTTCTATGTCGGCCAATCCGATTTGAGTACACAAAGGAAGACAAAATTACAACACAAAGCTTAGTGAGTTCAATAAATCAGGAAATTTCGAGATTGCCTCCAGTTTTTGTGGAAATATCTGGAAGTGTCATTAAAGTGTTATTTCAAGCACTTTTTACAATGATTGATGGGAAAGTAGCCAATGCCGTTACGGATATAACATCTACTTGGAAATGTAATATATGTGGAAAGAAAAGTTCAGAATTTCATAACAGTTGTGATGAAATTCCTATTAATGAAAATGCTTTAAAATCTGGAATATCACCACTTCTTGCAAGAATACGATTTATGGAATATTGCTTGCATCTCGCATATGATCTAAAATACCGGCAAGTTCCAGGACAAGAAAATATACCAGTTAAAAATAATACTGATCTACACGCCATACGAAAAACTGAGAAGTACAGAATTCAGGATGAATTTAAAATACAACTTGGTCTAATTATCGATAAGTCTCTTTGTGGCTATGGAAGTTCAAATGATGGTAATACAGCATGACGTTTCTTTGAAGATCCCGAAACTACTTCTTTGATTACTGGCACTGATACGGCTTTAATCGCACGGTTTAAAGTAATATTAGCTGTCATTAATAGTAAACAACAAATTAATGCGCAGAAATTGAAAATATATGCTAGTGGAACTGAGGAATTAATAATGAACTTATATCCTTGGAGGCGAATGACAGCAACTGTACACAAAGTATTAGCTCATGGGAAAGAAATAATACAAAATAGCATCCTGCCCTTGGGAGAACTGACTGAAGAAGCACAAGAAGCACAAGAAGCTAGAAACAGAGATGTCAAACACTTTAGACTTTTTAATACAAGAAAATGTAGCAAAGAAGCCCAAAATTCCGATTTAACCCATTAGTGCATGAAGTTACCTGGCGCTATACTTACCTTTTTTTTTAATCATTATGCATTGAAATAAGTCTAGTAAAGTAGTTTTAATTCGATTTATTAAAAAAAATGTGTTTTGGGTGTTTTGAGGACCGTCCCTTATAAGGGACACTATGCAGTATGGGCATTTGAAGTATGACATTGCGAAGCATTCTTTCGGATGAAGCCCTTTCTCGCACTTAGTACATAAAAAGTTAGACTTCTTTCCGCAATAGGCACATCTCTTATCCGTCTTCGAGTACTCAATCATATGGTTTTTTCCATCGTAGCGCGCATCAGGGTTGATGCTGGTTCCACTCGATCCTCTTGAGGACGGCAGTCCGTATCTCTCTAGATACGAAATGGCTATGTACCTGCGAAAAATTAGCAGAGTGCCACAATTTGGGTCGTTCGGATGAACTTTCCGCATAAGGATCCATGCGTTTACGATCGATGCGTCCAACAAATATGCAAATATGGGCCACCACCACTTACGCTGTCTAAGTCTAGACCGGTACACAGCCACCATCTGGTCCATTTTATCAACGCCTCCCATGCCTTGATTATAGCGCTGAAGAAGTTTCGGCTGTGGTATCTGTATCGCACCTTGCCCTCTCGCGTAGCGCTTGTACGTCCCGATATCGTTAGTATCAAAGTTGGAGCCAATGGTCACCACATTATTATCTTTCCATCTTACAACGAGGATCTTGCCATCGTCAGTAAAACGAAAATCGCTGGATCCTCGCTGCTCCTTTTTCATGGCGGCTATTGGACGAAGAGGACACTTCTCTATGCGACCGTCTCTAATTGAACCAGATGTACAAATCCCCATACTGGCCAAATTGCGCAACAGTTTCACGGACGTAAAATAGTTGTCGATGAAAAGCTATAATGTAAATTATATTATTATTGTAGTATCATATGACGAACATTTCATTTCTTACCTTGAATCCCTTATGGTGTGGTACATTTGATTTCGTGAGGAGATCAACCACTTTGTCACCTCCTACTCCATATCCTTGTGGGACGCTCTCTGCATTTTTGCCCATATACACATCTGCATTTTTGCCCATATCCATCGCTGGAATTCAGAGCCCAGTTTTTGAATCCAAATCGAATGGGCTTACCACGGATATACTGTTTAGCATAGTGCCTACCATAATACGGTATCATGCTCTCATCAATGGAGAGATTCTCGACCATTCCACCATGCTTTAGAAACGCCTCGTTCAGGTGAGAAATTAGTGGCCTAATTTTGTATAGCCGATCGGTATCCTGGGCTTGCGTGTTGTCATTCAGATGGAAATTATTTAGAATTTTTTCAAATCGATTCACCCTCATGCTGTTCTCTAGCAATCTTGGCGAATCAGATTTCTCCGACCAATACAAACGTTTGTTGGGGTATTTTGCATACCCCGACATCAAAATACCGCCAATAAAAACTCTCGCCTCGTCCATACTCATTCTCAGGTCAACATTTTTCTGAAAAGCATATAAATTTGTCTGCTCAACACAAAAATTTATAATGCCTTCAGGAAAAAATAGCTCAAAGAAATCAGTAGGCGAACTGGCGGCTTGGCTTGACTTCGGCACTTGGCGGTATTGTTTCGCATTCCGTTTGAATGTCGTACACCGGGTCCACTTTTCGCCAACGCAAGGCATTTCCCGCACGCACACTCGAACTGACGGTTTTTCTGTATTTAGCCAGTGGCTCATAGTCACTGTCACTCCAGTCATCGAATTCGTCTTGGATCTCGCCTTCCGCAGTCAATAATTTCGGGCCGAGATGATCCAAATTCGCCTCGTGTTCGTCATCACTACTGTCCGAATCCTGGTCGGTCTCATTTTCCTCCAATGGTGGGATTGCAAAAATATCAAGTTCTTGCAACTGAGCATCAAAAGCTTCGATCTCTTCTAGTATTTCAGCTACTGTTAGTCTGTAATAAAATATTATTGTTGTAATAAGATATTATTGTTCACTGTCCTGTCTGCATAGCGTCCCTTATAAGGGACGTTGGATAAATAACGGTATTATTCACAAATTACAATATTTTTATCACTCACAAGAACTTAAATTTGTTTATTACAATAAATTTAAGATAATTGCATTTAAAATTGTTAAATACTTTCACCTGTATTTATTTGTTATTCACATTTACTTACTTCCCACGTGTTCTGATATTTTTTTTTAGTTGTTGTTCCATATTTCGCAAAAAAAATCACACAATTTAAAGTTTACTGCACTGCAATCAATCACAAACTGGTTTGGTGTAATGTCAACAACTATACCATCAACTTACATGAGATCTGTATTGCAAAATGGGAGAGTAAGAGAGCAAAAGCTGACCGTCCCTTTAAAGGGACCTTATGCACTAATGGGAATATTTATTGATATCATCAGATCCAGTAATATACTCCATAAGAACAAAATGGTTACCAAAAATAAGTCTTGAAATAGAAAATGATGATTCCGAAGCTATGGATATAAAACATCTTTTATCTTTTGATATTTCTGATTGTTTTGTAGAAAATAACTAGTAAAAAAGCAGACAATTGTTATGTAATTTTAAGCCTATTATAAAACAAATAAAACAAGTAAGAGAATTATAGTCGGTCTAGACCGACTATACGATACCCTATACCATGCTTTTAGAAACTCTATCTCTTAGGCCCAGCTAACTGGACATAGAAAATAAGCAAAAACCAGATTTGAGTGGGATTTTTATTAATTTTTTTGGCTGCAGATATGAAAAAGTTCATATCTATATGGGGACTAGGTCCAAAAATGGACCTATCCAGATCATGTTTGGTAAAGTATTTTCTATTTTGCAAAAATATATACAAACAAAATTTGAGAAGAATCAGTGCAATATTTTTGTTTTTTAATAGATTTAAGTGAAGATCGAGAAGCAGCTCTATATGGGGCCAAAGGGATCATTTTTGGACTACTCATTAATGGATGTAATGAATGCATACAAACCCAATTTGAATAAGATCTATATGACAATTTGGATCTTATGGCAATTTATGTCGATTTCATAAGGGTAATTTGTATGGGGGCTAGGTCTGAACATGGACCGATTCTCACCAATTTCAATAGCGTTCATCCCATGGCTGATAAAAGCTCACGTACCAAATTTCATCGAAATATACTCATATTTGCGACCTGCAGTTTGATTACAAGCTTTACATGGACACACAGACGGACAGACGGACGGACGGACGGACGGACGGACATTGTTAAATCAACACAGAAAGTGATTCTGATTCGATCGGTATAATTAAAGATGGGTCTAGGTCAAATATTTTTGGTTGTTACAAACAGCAGCACAAAGTCATTATACCC
This sequence comes from Cordilura impudica, assembly GCA_963682025.1. Lineage (NCBI taxonomy): Eukaryota > Metazoa > Arthropoda > Insecta > Diptera > Scathophagidae > Cordilura > Cordilura impudica. The sequence goes on from CAVMKG010000806.1 coordinate 60,142, forward strand.
AAACCACATAGTGGTATAGGGTATAAAAATACTCATTAAAAAAAATTTATTTATATTTGTTATTTAATAATGAAAATATCTTAGGCATTGGCTTTTTACCTGGTTTTTTTTTTGTATAAAATCAGCATCAGAGTTTCGGGCAATTTTATGATCAGTTGGAACTCATTAGGTAAATATTTCGTACACCATTAACTTATAATTATACCTTCTTTGAAAAGACATATAAAATTATTTGAAGTCATAAAAACGTATGCAACCCTTTACCAAAAAACAGTAAAAAAATATGTCTCACTATGTAAATGACCATTTATATGAACAAATAGAGAAATAGCTAAATTTTTGCCTGTGGAGTGTGGTTTGGGGTCATTATTTCAGCAGGCTGCAATATATTTGATAGACATGTTATTAATCGTTGAATAGATAAATATGTCTTCTTTAACAATATGTATAATAATAAGTAAAATTCAAAAATTTTGGGAACACTTTACCAAAAAAAACCAAAAAAAACGAAAAACCATAGTTTTTCTATATTTTTTTCTGAAATTTGAATATAAATATCTCAAAAACTGTTAACGTTATCAAAATGATTTTTTGAAGTGTTTTAGATAATTTAAATGCCGTTCCGAATAAATAAACAAAGTAGAAAAATAGCTAATCTTAATATGTTGTTTATGTTAACAAAAAAAAATCGTATGAAAATTTGACTTTTTTCACCATTTAAGCTCTCCTGACCACGTTTATGTAATGGCGGTGAATTTTATAACGGCAAATAAATAAAATATTTGGAGCTTTAATACTGTGGTGAAATATTTGAAGAAATCGAGCGGATATTTTTGTATTAACTTTTAAAACTTAGTTTTTTTTTTTAAAAATTGCCCAATTTCGTCCAATGCTGGACGTAGGATGCATGTCCAAAAATATTAAAAATTTCGCTTACAACCATTCTTGAAGCATATTCTTTTAAAATATGTAGAAAAATATATACATGTTTTACCAAGGTTGTGAGAAAAAAGTGAAAGAATGTATGGTATTTTTTGGCAAAAATTTGCAATTTTTAGAACCTGATTCAAAAAGTCAACTTTAAGATATTGTGCTCACTAAACGGTTTGAACTGATTCAAAGAGTACTTCAACATGTTTTTTTTGAAAAGTACTGGCTATCGCCACATATTTTTAGATTTTTTTTTTATCTATTTTAATAAAAATGTTATTTGCGAAAAACCAATAAAGAATTTGGTGAAAAGTTCAAATGTTGATTTTTAAAATCAAATATTTTTTAAACCGTAAGCGATAACTAGGTAGTATAAGCATGTTTTTTGTTAATAATTTAATGGATATTGGAAAAATTTAAAAAACGTAAAAATCACTTCATATTTATAAAAGTTACAAGCTTTGAAAACATTTTCCACCTCGAGGTGGTCGACTTTGGCACCCTGTAGCTCACCTGGTGTTACAACAGGTTATCTCAAAAATAAATATTTTGAAAGCCTATATCCTTGACTTCAATCGCCTATAATATACTATTCCAATCCAACTATAGTTTAGAAGTTCCAGACTTATTACCACTTTTTTTTTGGTTTTGAACCACTGTGCGTCCTTAACTTATTGTAAGTTTGTCCGACTAATAAGTTTACATGATTTGTCCATGTTAAATTGCTGTTAAAAATAAACCCAAGGTTCTTGGCAGAATTTGCAATTGCTATTTTTTCCCCATTTATTAAAATATCATTACTTATGGCAGGATCAATTGTTCTTTTATGAATTATCAAGAACTTTGACTTATTTGGATTAAGGCAAAGGCCATTTGCTATTGCCCAGAGAAAAAACGATTTGTTAGGTAAGAAGAAAGAAGCCTCGTTGAGGCATCAGTAAAGTTAAAGAAGTGCATAAGTTTCATGCAAAGTGTGCTATGGTCAACGATTTGCGGAAAATTTTCCGAAAACAATTTCCCGAAAACAATTTCCCGAAAAGAATTTCCCGAAAACAATTTCCCGAAATTACAATTTCCCGAAATGGCGATTTCCCGAACACAATTTCCCGAAATTACAATTTCCCGAAATTACCATTTCCCGAAATTGCAATTTCCCGAAATACAATTTCCCGAACAGAATTTCCCGAAACTACAATTTCCCGAAATTACTATTTTTCAAAGAGCTTGTTGATGGCATGGCAAAGAGCTTGTTGATGGCATTTCCGAAACAATACCATCAGAAATTCCGGTCGAAGCGCGAGCAATCAGTTCATGACCACTTGATGTAGTGGTCCGGGCAAGATCTTTCAGCTCATTAACGATTTTTTCTTTAGCAACGAAAGCCGCTTCGGCACTGTGATTGTGAAGAGTCTCTTTTTTTATAGCATCGTTGCAAGTTATGATCCTACCGGTACAATGTTTTCCTCGATAAAGGATACAATGCCAATAAACGCTATCAACCGACTGACCGTCGCACAGTGGCGCCCGTAGAGCAAACGAGGTTGCAAAAATCAAAATTTTCATGTGCACCGACGAAGTTTTGAATAAGCCTATGTTATAGGAAACTTTTCAGCGATTTCAAATATGCTACTCTTAATAATATCACATTTTTCGTTTAGAAGATATAACCGTTCAAAGTTGACCGACTTTCGGTTTTCAAAAAAAACACACAATTTTTAGTCAATTTGTTGCGATTTCAGGTGTAATATCACGAAAAATAGGTAACGAATCACCTTATTTGTTGTTTGTATTGATTGATGTATTTACTAAATATATAATGAAAAAAAAAATTAACTGTTTGCTTTGTGTTTCTCCTGGTAAATCACTATTTAAAAACTATCCGTTTTTTCACTATTTTTCAAATTTGACGGAAAATAAAAAAAATCTGTATTTTTCTATATTTGCCATATTTGCAAAGCGTGTTCTTTGATTATTTCTTTACATAATTCAAAAGGTTTTATCTGCCCATACGTGCCCGTTTGGCTTCTAGAGGTAAAAAAGATTAAAAAGACATGGTTGTAGCAATTGTATGGCGTGCATCCCTTACATGTTTTGACTGACAGTAGTTTGATCTAGTAGTTTGAAAATTGCATTTTAAGTCGGTTGTCTACCTGTGAGCCTCTGCTAAAGTCTACTCCCAATATTCTGTTACAGACACAGGATGCACAAAAAATTACTCATTGAAATTCCATGACCATGGTTGACGGAAAAGTCGTAAACGAACTGACAGGAACAACCTCAACATTGTCATGCCCGATTTGCAAAAAGAGTCAGAAGAACTTTGGTAATTTAAACGATTCTACAAACGAGGAGAATTACGAATATGGAATGTCACCATTGCACGCAAGGATAAGGTGTATGGAGTTCTTGCTAAAACTGGCATATACCCTACCACAAGAAGAGGAAAACTTCGATGAAAATACATCAATAAAGAATAAGGAAAAGATCAGAAAGAAGCAAATACAGGATGCTTTTTTTAAACAAGTTGGACTAAAAGTAGACTGTCCCAAGCACGGATACGGTAACTCAAACGATGGAAACACTTCTAGGAGATTTTTTGAAAATGATGAGGCAGTAACTAGAATCACTGGAATTGACAATTAAATCGTGAAAAGATTGGGAACGATCTTGAATGTTTTAAACTGCAAAGAAAATGTCAATTCTACAAAATATGGAGAATATGCATCGAAAACTGTATCTCGTTTAGCAGAAATGTATCCACAGAAGAAGTTGACCCCGACCGTCCATAAAATATTGGCGCATGGCAAAGATATAACTGAGTACCAGTCTTTGCCAATTGGAGAGCTTTCTGAAGAAGCACAGGAGTCTCTTAACAAATTTTATAAAAAATATAGATTGCAGAACACATTCAAAGCATCAAGGGTAAGGCAAAATGAGGAACTCTTCAACATGTTGGCAGCATCTTCCGATCCACTTATTTCTTCCCTGCGGCATGTGAAGTCACGAATAGAGTTAGAAAATAATTATAGTTTAGAAATGATTAGTCTTTCAGATATACCTAATCTTACGAATTGTGATGAATATTTTAAAGAAAATCGAAAAAAATAAATTTAAAAAAGAAGTATTTTTTTTTTAATCTGTTGGGTAATAATTTAAAATATAGAACCCTAAAGAAAAAAAATAAAAACTATTTAAAAATGTAAAAATAATTTTTTTTAGTTACCATAAAATTGATTTTCCTACAAATGTTAAGTTTGATAACCCATAAGTGGGCCCCTACAAAGCGTAGCACCCTTTCCAGATGCACATTTCATATGCTGAACGGATATCTATCATATGCTGTTTAAACTGTTCAATTATGTTATTCGGTTCGAGAGATATGATTTTTGCAACGAAAAAACTCAAATTGCGCCACTGTGCGTGGTCATGATACAAGAAAACATTCAAAAGCAACCTCGGTTTACCTTTTTCCCTATCCACGAATTCGAGTGGCATAGTAACTGAGTATTACAACCCAAATAACTAAAAAACTTCGCTATGCAAGGTGGTAATGATTCCGTAGCAGCTACTGCATTGGCAGTATGTGATGGAGTGAGCGTTATCCGTCGGGAGGTCTGAACACCGAAGTGTTCAAAGTCACAATGAAAAAATAAGCGTATGACACTCTATTAAATGGGTCCGGATGACGAGGGAGGGTGGAAAAGGAAGGGCGTGGTGCGGGGTGGGGGCATTGTTTTTTCGAGAAGTCATATACTTGGGAAATTGTTTTTTCGAGAAATCGTATGCAGCAAGTTTTTTTTTATGGGGTAAATCAAGTATATATGGGAAAATAAATTTATGTTGATGCTGCTGCGATAATGGTGGAAAAAATAATAGTGCTTGGTATGAAATTATTCATTCCATCAAAGCGCATTTCGGCTAAACCTAATCAAAAATCTTGGTTTAACCAGACTTGCAGAGATGCAGTCAGATCCAGAGAGGAAGCATTCAGACTTTGGCGTGAAAATAAAAATTCCGTCACTGAACTGCTACGCAAACAGGCGAGAAATGAATGTGCCAAAGTACTAAGGCGCGAAAAATTTCTTCACGATCAGCGTCTTCGTGCTAAAGTTCTTTCTGCTCCTCGGGGCAGCAAGAGTAAAGAATAATGCTAGTTCTGCTATCCCAACTCTTATAATGAATGACCAAATATTCACTGACCCGGTTGATAAGGCTAACCTTTTAGCTGAACTTTTTGCAAAAAATTCATTTTTGCCGGATAGCGATCAACCACTGCCCGAACTCGTAAGAGTATCTTGTACTATGCCTAAAATATTCTTCCGAGCACGTGCAGTTAAAAAGGTTCTTTCGGATCTCAACATTAACAAGTCTCCGGGACTGGATGGTATACCAGCACTGGTGCTGAAACAGTGCTCTTCGACGCTAGCCAGTCCATTGGCCAACCTTTTCAGCCTTTCGTATCGTGCGGGAGTCTTTCCCTCTTGCTGGAAGGTTGCTAATGTCCAGCCAATCCCTAAAAAGGGTGCGGCTAATAACCCTGAAAATTACCGTCCAATTGCAATTTGCTCTGCGCTCTCAAAGGTGATGGAGAGCATGATCAATTTCCACCTTGTGAACTACCTAGAGGCCAACTCACTTCTTAATGATCGACAGTATGGCTTCCGTAGAAATCGTTCCACGGGAGACCTGTTAGCTCTACTTTCTGAGCGCTGGAGTCGATCCATTCGCAATTTTGGCGAAAGTAAAGTGGTTGCTCTGGATATTTCCAAGGCATTCGACCGTGTATGGCACGGTGCATTGATATCAAAGCTTATTGCATTTGGGGTCGGTAATGACTTCTCTCGATTTATATTGAGTTTTCTCAGAGATCGAACAATACGTGTTGTTATTGATGGGGTCTCATCCAATGAGCTTCAGCTTAATTCAGGGGTACCCCAAGGTTCCGTTCTTTCTCCATCTCTTTTCCTTATCTTTCTGAACGACCTTCTTGGCCAAACTTTTAACTCTATATACTCTTTCGCAGATGACAGCAGCATTTGTCATTCATTTTCCTTTAATTGTAGGCCAAGCCTCTTGGAGGTTGGGGGCAAAAGGCGGACAATGAATGACACACTCAATCAAGACCTCTTAACAATCTCCGAGTGGGTTAAGGCGAATAGGGTTGATTTTAATGCGCTGAAGACCCAATGTTGTATGTTGACCCATAGGGCCATGGAATCAACTATGTCATCTGTATATATGGGTGGTATAGGTATTGAGGAATCGGATACTCTTGATGTTCTGGGCATGAGAATTCAATGTGATGTTCGTTGGAACGAACATGTTTTTCAAGTGTCGAAAGAAGCATGCAAGTGTCTTGGTTTTCTAAAACGGTGTAGAAATTACTTCACTCCTTCTGATCTCCTTAAAATCTATACCACTTACATCCGACCGAACATGGAATACAACACCCATATATGGGCAGGGGCTTCGAAGTCTATTTTGGAGCTACTGGACCGTGTGCAAAGGAGGGCGTTGGCGCTCATCAATGACAGTAGGGTATCCAATTCTATTGATTCATTGGAACACCGTCGGAATATGGGTTGTGTAGCACTGTTCTATAGATATTACCATGGGAAACGTTCTTCTGAGATTAGCGAACTTATTCCAAGTGCCCGAGTTTCGGTTCGCTCTACCCGATTCTCTAGTAGATCACATCCGTTTGTAGTCTATTGTCCAGTTGACCGCACAACGCATTACAGAGAGAATTCGTTTATCAGTCGAACTAGCCGTATGTGGAATAAACTCCCCGCAGAGGTCTTTCCTGACAGTTATAATCTAACAAAATTTAAGTCAAATATCCATAAACACTACTCCCTCTCTCCTCCTTCCCATAACCTATTTTCCTTAAATCAACACAATGCACTGCATTTGTAGGGGGCATCCCCTGAGTGTTGGTTAACAAAAAAAAAAAAAAAGTTGTAAACTAAAAAAAGGGAAATTGTAATTTCGGGAAATTTTTTTCGGGAAATCGTAATTTTGGGAAATTGTTTTCGGGAAATTTTTTTCGGGATATTGTAATTTCGGGAAATTGTTTTCGGGGAATTGTTTTTTCGAGCAATTTTTTTCGGGTAATTGTATTTGGGAAATTGTTTTCGGGAAATTTTCTGCAGAGGATGGGCAACCGTATCAAAGGCCTTCGAATGGTCAAGAAGCGCCAAAAAATTTAAATTACCATTATCTAGTTCACTGCGTATGTTTTCGGAGACATCCAACAAAGCAGATACACAACTATGATGTGAACGAAATCCTGACTGTGCATGCAAATTATTTTCTTCCAAAAACAAGCTCATTAGCAGGTGCAAAAGTTTTTCTAGCACTTTTGATAGATAACATAAAATAGCTATGGGCCTAAACTCCGTATTTGTTTTCGGTAATTCTTGCATGTTTCCATTTAGGTGGAAAAGTGCTGGACATAATGATAGCGTTAAATAAGTACGTCGCATAAGGTAACACTAATGGCAGCAATTAACACAAAATTGCGGCAATGATTTGAAAATCAAAATTATGGGAACAACGTTTATCACAACGTAATTTTGATGCATTTAAATATTAAGAAAGTTTCATTAATACTCGTATCGCCAAGAAAAACTTACCAGTTTAAATTTTGAAAACAAATTGTGGATTAAATATACATTTAGTGTGAATTTTGATATAATACCTGGTTTAACATCAGTACAAGAAATTCAATAGCAGAAATTTCTACTGACAGTTAATTGAAAATTCGATTCAATGAATATATGTAGTACAACAAACTTTGGATTTCTTCACGTAGAGATCATCCGAAGTTATCGAAAATTGATTTTCAAGTTTTAATACCATTTCCTAACTTATATTTATGTGAAAGAGCATTTTCAGCACTTGTATATTTAAAAACTAAATAAAGAAGTCGATTAATAAATGTGAAAACTGAACTACGAATTTAAATCTCACCTCTTATATCAATAGAGTAACGGCAGAAATGCTCCTTTTTTATTTATGTATCGGCCAATAACATCTCGTAAGTTATAAAAACAGTCGCCAAAGACGCATTTAGCTCAATTACTTGTATCAGTTTTAAATGTGAAGAATGAAAAACCATTTTATTTTTTTTTACCATAATAACTTTTATATCTTTTTTGGTAAAACAATTTTTCTAGCGATAATTGAAAGTAAATTTAATCATGAATAAGAAGATGACTCTTATCATATTATGAAAAATAATTTCCCAAAAATTGTGTTAAAACCATTAGTACCAAGTTTCTGTAAACTTCTCTATAATATCTATTTTATTCTATTTTCCTTTGCTTATTACTTGGCCTGAAGATTGTTATGTCTTTTTTGTTGTTGCTAAAATGAAGGAAAATTAAAAATTTTTAATTACAAATTCCAAATTTAATTACAACCATACAAGACCATTGTTATCTGTTTGTAACATGCAAAGACAAATTTGTAAATCCTTGCCGCACTACTTTTTTTGTGAGAAAATAATTTCAAAGTTTTTCAAAGTCTGTGTGTATAATAATAATTGTATCCTTTCTTTAGATCATTAAAAATTATTTTGTTTTAAGGAAATGTGTTTTCTTTTTTTTTTTTTTGTCGATATTTTCTCTTGGTTTGTTAGTTAAGCATCAAACCACATTTGACCACACTAAAACTCTGTGTTGAAAATGTGTAGTGGTACGAGTATTTGCTTTGAAGTACCAAGTTTTGACCAGTGTTAATAATCTTCTGCAAGAGCATTTTAATAGTGTGGCTTTTTGAGTCTTTGTGTTGAAATATTTTGATGTTTTTAAAGGATTGTTGCCAACAAAAACAAAGTTAAATAAAAAAATTAAATAATAATAAAATTTAATTATTAAATTAAACTTTCAAAGTAAAGGGTTTGAGGACAAGAAAAGAAAATGAAAACAATGTAGCAGAACTACGAAAACAATAATTTAATCTAAAATGTGTCTTTATATTTTGAAGCCCTTTATTATGAACAGGAACCACGTCATACAGTATAATCTATAAGCTATGTAGCTTTAAAAATGGTGAGGTTCGTAAAAGTTTGATGGAACTTGAGTTATATATTTCCATCAGAAATTAAACAGTTAAAAGAAAGTTGCTTAACCGAATAAAATATTTTGGTAACTATTTGTTCGAATAATGTCAGCTTTGTTAAATATATTTTTCAACGTCCAATTATTAAAACATTAAACTTTGACATTTCGATCATAGACGCATGGCTTTTTAAATCTAGTAAATCATTAATAATATAATGATTGGTGTTGGTTTTTTTTCATGACAGAAAATATTCGAAAACATTTTTACGATAAAGTTTTTGATATACACAAATACATGTGCTAAACAAAAAAAAAAAAAAAAGAAAAAACAGTCAACCATTCTTCTGGTCAAGTTATTTAATTAGATTTAAACTAAAAGGAAAACACAACACAACTAGCAAAATGAAAAATTTTCACATTCTGAGGTTACACTGAAGCAATAAACTTTAAATACTTACTACGGCCAATGTGAAAGATAAACTACCATTTATATAGAAGATATTTATGTAAAATTGTGAATATAAATAAATAGTATTGTCCTGCCACAGCCACAAAAACAACAAAATGTAACAAAATCTTACGACATAAATGTGGTATTGTGGAAGTTTTTCATTTATTTTTAAAATGACATAATGACATGTATAATAAAGACTTGCTTTTAAGGACCTTTTTTTTGGCATTATAAAGATAATATTACAAACTGACCATCAGCCACACACAATAAAAAAAGGAAGAGAAACTAAATATTTTTTATATGTATTTTTTTTTTTTTTTTTTGTTGTGGTAGTGTGCTCTGAACTTTTAAAGTTTTCATGGATTGGATTCCAATTATCTTGCATTCTGACTAGTTAGTACTGCATTCTTATCTAAGATATTAATAGGCTAGGCAATTTCTTGTGAATGATGTTTTGTTCTACCGTTTTATCTGGATTTTGACCATACGTATATTATTTGAAAGGAATTTTTTTTCAGCTGTTCACCAGATTTACAGATTTTTAAATTTGTTCCTTCATTTTGACTAAATTGCATTTAAAATTGCTACTAACACATACATAAAATTTTACATATGCTATGTGTGTTTTAGTAAATTTGTTAATGTGTTTGTTAATGAGTTTGTTATCTTCATTCACAATAATAATAAACCATAAAATTTTTGGTTTGTGAATTGGCTATGTTGAAAAAAAGCTTCTTAGAAATTGCACTCTAATTTTGAACGATGGAATCTGCTTGTATATATAAAAAAAAGTATGGGAATTTGGATTTTAGGTTCCCATGTCGGCGTAAATATTCAATAAGAAGGGATTTTTAGAAATTCGTATACAAGAGGGTTAAAAGCGGTCGAAAATGGGGGGAAAATGGTGACAAACGAATCTAGGAATATGACATTTGGTGTGCAGATTCCATCCGAGAAACAAACTGGTTCAGGATTATTTTTTTTTTTTGAAATTCGGCCATTTAAGGCGAAAACCGACCAAAAAGGGTAAAGATTGCATCATTTTGCATCTTCGTACATATTAATCTCTATATACGAATTTTGGTATACACACCCCTTCAAATCATAATTAGTTAGGAATGTGAAATTTGATGTGTAATTTCAAAGTGTTACTTTTGAACTAGTAAATTTTCATTTGAAAGTATACTTAAAAAAAAAAAAAGTAAGAAAATTATAGTCGGTGTAGACTCTAGACCGATACCCTATACCAAGAATTTTGAGAATTGGTCTCTCTTATTTATTTATTTATTAAAAATTAAACAAACAATATTTAAACATTAAACAAATATAATACAGACCTTAAATACAGATATAAACATAATCGTTAAAATTCAAATATGTCGTTAGTCTACTTTTAATAACATCAACGGCTTCGGATAAATCATTTAAAGCATAGTATACATTCACTTCAGCGCAAATTCTTCCGAATGGGTCGAATGTAATAAAATTTGATCTGCAGAAATTCAGATAAACAGGTTCTTATGATCAGAGTTGTCCGTTAGTCACATTTATACATATTTCTCGAAGAAGGCATTCAGTATCAATTATACCATACAATTATAAGTTGAGGCAGAATGTTGTACTAAAAATGAAAATCGTTATCAAAATTTTTCGATCGAAATTATTTTTTAATAATTAGTTATTTATAGTTCGGTTCGAGATCATGTATACATTTTCTAATACTAGAAAAGATAATACTTTTATGCAATGTAAGAGAAATTTGGAAAAAATTGAAGACAGCGCTAGATGGAGTAGCTACTTTCGAACAAAGCGACTTGTTCATCTTCAGCATCCTTCTGCCTATTGCTTCAACTCATGCTTAATCAACTATTTAACTCAACATTAGAAAGAAAAGAACATGAGAAATGTTTTTTCTTTCTTTTCATACGAGAGTTAGAACGAACAAGCAGAGTTTTTTCTACATTAACATCGCTTTGATCAATTACAAATCTCGTAATGTGAAAAAAGCTCTTTTTTGTTTTGCCAAACGTCCCATAGATGGGAACTGTAATGACATGTGAAATCTTAACAGATTTATCACAATTGCATTGGACCGTATGTTTTGTATGTTAGTTTTTATGTAACTTAGTTTTTATGTAAATTATTTTTTTATTCTCCAAAATAAAATACAAAGAGTAGTTTTGCTCTGTCACAGCTAACGAGTTATAGTTTATAGTTGATAGTAAAAGTGAAACGAGGTCTGACGATTGTTCGTCTTCTTTAAATAATAAACCAAAATATGGAATTTCTATCGATTTTACTAGATATCGAATTCGCATTTGCCCCTCTGATTAATTTTAATTTTTTTAGAACTAATAAATATATATTTCATTTATACTATCTATACTATCTATACTAATATTATAAAGAGGTAATGCGTGTTTGATTTTAAAAATGTTGGTTCCAATATTTCGATATTTATGGTGTGCGTGACAGCACCCATATAAAGTTAATTTCTAATATAATATATATTGAGTACATTGACATAGAGATAGCTTTAGCAAATTTGTGTGATGTCACTTATTATTTATGTTAATAACCATGACGAAAATGGACAGGATCTTATAGGTAAGCGTGGCACCTCCCATATAAAGTAAAAATTAAATACTAGCAGATTCCAGCCCTTGAAATTCGAGTGCAGATTCTAGGAAATTTTATTTTTTCATTAAATAAAGACCCTAAAGGTATGCTAATCAATTATAGCCAATTCACAAATCAACACAAAAAACAAACTCATTTTTATTACAAACACATTAACAAATTTAACATTAACAAATTTAACACACACATAGCATTGTATAATTTTATGTATGTGTTAGTAGCAACTTTAAGTGTACTCAAAATAAAGCAAAAAATTTAAAAATCTGTAAATCTGCAAAACGGCTTAAATGAAATACCTTTTAAATAATCTAAGTTTGGTCAAAATCGGGATAAAACGGTAGAACAAAACATCGGTCACAAGAAATCGCCTAGCCTATTAATATTATAGATTTTTTTAATCGTGTATTTGTTCACAATGTTCATTGGCTGCGATGACCTTGAAGATTAACTCCCATAGGTCTATAAATTGGAATGTGGTATTTTGTTTGACGTTTAAAGGATAAATTTTCCATGCCGAAAATTGTTTCAAAATCTGGAAATTATAATTGCAACCTATACCACTATGTGGTCAGTGTGCTGATGTTTATAACTACCAAATATATTTGACCTATCGACTCAGCATCATTCTTTGTATAAATTGTGCGATGTCCTTTCGTTCGTTCATCCGTCCTTCCGTCCGTCAGTCAGACTGTCTGTCCCCCTGTCCATCTGTCCTTCTATCTGTGTGCCCATGTAAATTTTCTAATTAAACTACAGATCGCAAATATGAATATATTTTGATGAACTTTCATTGGTAAAAATCGGCGAACGTTCAGACCTGGTCGCAATAAAAATGAGATCGACTTATATAGCCGTAAGAACCAAATTATCATATATATCTTGGACGTATTTACCTTTAATCAATAGTCCAAAAATAAACCCTGTAGAACAATTCTTAATAGCAGATTTCATAAAGCTGCTTCTCGATCTTCAACTTAAATCTATTAAAAACTAGGGCTCTTGAACAAATTTTTCTAAAATTTGAGTTTTTCAAAAAATAAGTGACTATGGCAAATATGAATCGAATGCACTTTTTATACCCTATAACACTATGTGGTTTGGGTATAATGACTTTGTGCTGCTGTTTGTAACTACCAAAAATATTTGACCTAGACCCATCTTTTATTATACCGACCGAATCAGAATCACTATCTAATTCGATTTAACGATGTCCGTCCGTCCGTCTGTGTGTCCATGTAAAGCTTGTAATCAAACTGCAGGTCGCAAATATGAATACCTTTTGACGAAATTTGGGATATAAGCTTTTATCAGCCATGGGATGAACGATGTTGAAATTGGTGGGAATCGGTCCGTGTTCAGACCTAGCCCCCATACAAATGTCCCCTATGAAATCGACTTAAATTGCCATAAGATACAAATTATCATATAAATCTTATTCAAATTGGTTTTGTATGTATTTATTACATCCATTAATTAGTAGTACAAAAATGATCTGTGTGGGACAATTCTTACTCATAGGCCCCATATAGAGTTGCTTCCCGATCTGCACTTAAATCTATCAAAAAACAAAATTATTGCTCTGATTCCTTTAAAATTTTGTTTGTATATATTTTTGCAAAATACAAGAGACCTTATCAAACATGGTCAGGATCGGTCCGTTTTTGGGCCTAGTCCCCAATATAGATATATCATCCGATATGAAATTTTTCATATCTGCAGCCAAAAAAATTGAGAAAAATCCCACTCAAATTTGGTATATTAAAAATTTACTTTGTATGGGAGGTGCCACGCTCAACAAAAATATTTAAGGAAATTACAGCCTGTAGCACTTCCCATATCCGCAGTAAGACTCTGTGAAAATTTCAGGAAGATCAGATGAGTAGTTACGGAGATTATCTCCTACAAACAAACAAACAACTACACATAACTCTATTATGTTTAGTATAGATTATTAGTATAGATTTTTTTATTTCAATGCTTGCTGATATACAATGCTTTTTATTGTTTCATTCGGTACAATAATTATGAGATTTTCGTTTTTGAGAAAAACTTGGATTTCCAAATTAGATCTGGCAACACTTAACTATTGGCATTGAACTTAAAATATCATTTGGCAAATTTTCTTTTTAGCGATTTTTGATTTTGCCCATTTTTGATTTTGAAGATTTTTGTTTTTTGGGCGATTTTAATTTTTCGCGATTTTTGTGTTTGGCGAGTTTTGATTTTGGCGATGTATTTTCCACGACCAATCACATTGATAGCTAATGTATTTATCAAAAACTATCGCTTTCGTAGTACTTCATATTTTTAATACGGGAAGCGCCATGCCCACTAATCCGATCCCGCCAAATTTTTATTGGACTGCTCACATTAATATCTGATGGACTACTGCAAAATTTCGAGTCATTCCCTTGTATAGTACACCAGTTATATGATATTAAATATCTATTTTGCATGGGCGGTGCTACGCCCACTGCCCCGATCACGCTCATTTTTTGTCTAAGCAATCACATGAATAACCCATGGGCTAACACACAGTCCCAAAACTCTCACTATTACAGTATTCCAGATATATGGCATTTTATATGGCAGGTGCCACGCCTATTGGTCCGATACTGCCCATTTTTTGTCCGACTACTCACATTAATAATAGGTGACATAAGACAAATTTAAAAGCTCTCTATCACAGTACTCGAGATATATAATATTGAATTATTTTGTATGGGAGGTACCACGCCCACTTATCTGATCCCACCCATTTCCGGCGTAGCTACTTATATTATCAATAGGTGACCTCACAGAAATATGCAAAGCCCTCCCTCCCATAGTACTCAATATATATGATATTAAAAACTTACTTTGGGTGGGAGGTGCCACGCCCACTAAAAATATTTTAAAAATTATAGCCTATAGCACTTGCCACTGCGAAAACTTCAGGAAGATCAGATGAGTAGTTACGGAGATTACCTCCTAGTACCTAAGATAGATCAGTGTAGATGAGAGTTTACGGGGTAGCCAATACCACGGCACAATTTTTATACCCTATAACACCATGTAGTTTGGGTATAATGACTTTGTGCTGCTGTTTGTAACTACCAAAAATATTTGACCTAGACCCTTCTTTTATTATATCGATCGACTCAGAATCACTTCCTGAGTCGATTTAACGATGTCCGTCCGTCCGTCCGTCTGTGTTTCCATGTAAACCTTGTAATCAAACTACAGGTCGCAAATATGAATATATTTTGATGAAATTTGCTATGTAAGCTTTTGTCGGCCATAGGATGAACACTATTGAAATTCGGTCCATGTTCAGAGCTAGTCCCCATACAAATGACACCTATGAAATCGACATAAATTGCCATAAGACCCAAATTATCATATAGATCTCAGTCAAATTGGGTTTGTATGTATTTATTATATCCGTTAATCAGTAGTCTAAAAATAATTCCTATAGGACAATTCTTAGTCATAGGCCCCATATAGAGCTGCTTCCCGATCTTCACTTAAATCTATCAAAAAACAAAAATATTGCACAGATTTTTCTCCAATTTTGTTCGTATTTATTTTTTTAAAATATAAGTGACTTTACCAATTATGGTCAGGATCGGTCCATATTTCGACCTAGTCCCCACATATTCGGTCTAGACCGACTGTAATTTCTTACTTGTTTAAAATGCAGTTAGGAAAACCATCTGGACCCGGATTAAATGAACCTTTCATACTTTGTAGACACTTAAGAACAGTCAACATGAAATACTAATTGATGTCAGCCTTGGAATATCATATCGTGTGCTATTTAACGTCATTGTGGTCAATGTGGACGCAAAGAATTCAGCAAAAACCATTGCGATATCAACCAGTACCATTCACTTTTATAGTGGTTGGATACGATGTAATTTCACGTTTAGAATTTATAAAGTTGTAAAACGTTTTTGGATTCTTTCTAATATTTGAATTTGTTTTACTAAGATAACTGTCGTAGCATTTTTTATTTCCTTATATCCATCTAACTGTGTTTAGAAAATAAGCATAAACAAAATTTGAGTGGAATCTCATATACATGCCTAATTTGAGAGAAACCGGTGCTTAGTTTTTGTTTTTGATAGGTTTAAGTGAATACCGGGAAGCAACTTCATATGGGGAAGCAGTTTTAAAAATTCGACTACTAGTGTAATAAACACACACAAACCCAACTTGACTGAGATCTATTTGATAATTTGGATCATACGTGGTAGATTTCATATGGGTAATTTTTATGCGGACTAAGTCTGAACAAGAACCGATTTGTAAGCATGTCAATGGCGTTCATCTTGTGGTCGATGAAATTTTATATATTAAATTTAATTAATATAAATTCATATTTGCGACCTGTAGTTTGATTATAAGATTTACATGGACACACAGACAGACGGACGAACGGACAAACGGAGGAACGGACATTGTTAAGTAGACTCAGAAAGTGATTCTGGGTCGATCTTTATAATAAAAATGGGTCTAGGTCAATTATTTTTAGTTACAAACATCAACACAAAGTCATTATACTCTGACCACATAGTGGTATAGGGTATAACAATTCCGAAACTCTTACAGGAAAAATAGTGTTTATGTTTTGGTAAAGGGGGTTGGGTCAATAGTGCAATTAAATTATAAAATGCATTATACATAATGGCACTTATAATGGATATGTTTAGTACGCGAATGATGCGTTCCAAATTTTGCCATCTGTTGTACACTCTGAGAATCAGTTTGAATAACCAAGTTCTTGTAAGATATATCCCAAATAAGATGCTTTTTTAGTAGCATCTATTAATGCAACAGATTCAAACTCAGCACTTGATATTACAATGACTTTCTGCTTCTTAGATTCCAAAGACACAAGAATACCTGCGAGTAGAAAATAAAGCCCTAACTGAGATTTCCTATCGTTAACATCTTGAGCCCAATAAGCATCCTAAAAACCCATAAGTGGTAAACCCATTTTTTTATAAGTCAATATAACATTTTTAGTAGAATTGAAATACTTATTAACATAATGCGCTGCATTGAGGTGTTGCTTACGTGGATTTTTCGAAAATTGACGTAAAGTACTAACTGCGAACATTATATCGTGTCTGCTATAAAATGGCAAATAAGGTAAAGAGCCATTAATTTCTTTGTTACTAACTTTCTCTGCTTCCCACGAAAATGTTGGTTCTTTTTGAAACTTAATGTTTTCCCGCAATGGAATTTTCACATGTTTACAGTTCTCGCACCCATATGTTTTAGTTATACTTGAAATGTAATCTGGTTGAGAAATAGAGATTTCGTCTTCATTAACACCTACTTCCAGACCAAAAAAAATGCTTTTGGATACCCACTTCCTGTACATCAAAATATCTTGTAATTTATTTTTAAAGTATTTGTCAAATCATTATTAGTTGAGGCAATTATGATGTGTTCGACATATAATGAGACAATCATGGTTCGTTTCTCACTACATACATTGATCACACTTTGATTGGAGTAAGCCAAACTCTTTCATTACAGCATCAATTCTTTGGAATCACTGCTTTCCAGCTTATCTGAGACCATAGCCTTGCGTAAGTCGCACCTTTTGTTCAATGTTGCTTCCTGAATGAATATTTTGATTTGTTTCATGTATATTTCCTCGTCTAAATTGCCATTGAGAAACGCTATAGATACACCTGATTTCCGAAGTTTCAACATATGTTCCACTGACAAAGCATATAACAGTTTCAGGATTGGTGGACAATCTGTACAATTGTATCGACATAATCTAAGCCATATTTTTGGCTTTTTGATTCTCTATAATACCTCCTGGTCTTACATTTGACTTTAAAATTCACTTGCATCAGACTTTTTTTCGTCCATTTGGTAAATCAGTCAATACCCATGTATTATTCTCCATCGGAAAATTGTATTCACCATGCATTGCTGTATACCAATCTGTAGCGCGATCTGAAGTTAAAGCTTCATTAAGAGTTTTGGGATATACAATATCATCAACTGTATTTGTTAAGGTTTTTGGAATGTCCACGATCTAAGTCTTTGCTTTATCGATTCGATAGGAGTTTTTTCACTACGCTCTTCCCCTTATTCCGTCGTCTTCTAACGTTTCCTTTAATGTGTCTTCAATTTCCTGCAAATGATTCTATATTATCATATAGGTTTTCTAAACTATCGTTGCCTTATAATCTGAATGATTATTTGATTCTGCACTTCTTTTTTTTTGCATATTTTCAACTTTAACAAATTCATAGAAACTTTGTTTTTCACTACATTCCTTTTTTTTTTATAAATATTTCTCCTTCTAACAATTTAACATCTCTGCTTTTTTCAATTATTTTGGTTTAACCTTTCCAAAGTCTAAACGCATTAGATTCCTCTGAATAACCAACAAGAATGAATTCGTTACTTCTAGCTTCAAATTTTGATCTATTTGATCTTTTGTTTAGCACAAAATATTTACAACCAATACGACGTAAATGTTTGACTACTGGTTTCGTACCACTCCATAACTCTTCTGGAGTTTTCATACCATTTAATATGGATGGACACTGATGTCAAATATAAGCCGAAGTGAAAACTAATTCAGTCCATAACCGTGATGGAAAATCAGATTTAATCCTCTATTATTCTAATTGCTTACAAATAAATTGGAAGTTTTAAAATCACTATTCATAAAAGCTAGATCGAAAAGCGATTGCCTATATCTCGAAGCTAAAATTTCTAGATCAAAATGATTGTAATTGTGTCCCCTATTTAAACGACGCACAGTGGCGCCCGTAGAGCAAACGAGGTTGCAAAAATCAAAATTTTCATGTGCGCCGACGAAGTTTCGAATAAACCCATGTTATAGAAAACTTTTCAATGATTTCAAATATGCTACACTTAAATATATCACATTTTTAGCTTAGAAGATATAACCGTTCAAAGTTGACCGACTTTCGGTTTTCAAAAAAACACACAATTTTTAGTCAATTTGTTGTGATTTCAGGTGTAATATCACGAAAAATAGGTAACGAATTGCCTTATTTTTTGTTTGTGTTGATTGATGTATTTATTAAATGTATAATGATAAAAAAAAAATAGCTGTTTGTTTTGTGTTTCTCCTGGTAAATCACTATTTAAAAACTATCCGTTTTTTCACTATTTTTCAACTTTGACGGAAAATAAAAAAAATCAATATTTTTCTATATTTGCCATATTTGCAAAACATGTTCATTGCTTATTTCTTTACATAATTCAAAAGGTTTTATCTGCCCGTACGTGCCCGTTTGGCTTCTAGAGGTAAAAAAGCTTAAAAAGACATGGTTGCAGAAATTGTATGGCGTGCATCCCTTACATGTTTTGACTGACAGTAGTTTGATCTAATAGTTTGAAAATTGCATTTTAAGTCAGTTGTCTACCTGTGAGCCTCTGCCAAAGTCTATTCCCAATATTCTGTTACAGACACAGGATGCACGAAAAACTACTCATTGAAACAAAAAACTACTACTGAAACCATGGCGTTAAACAATTTAAAATTATTTGAACTGTTTAGAAGGTCAACCACACCAAAGTTTTTTTACGGAAGCTGCTTTAGAAGAACTTGATAGCTTATACGGAAATATTGAGAGAAGCGAAATTATAAAAAATAATTTTTATCTGATATATGCAAATATTAAGGCAAAATGGGTGAAATCTAATTGAACCATTCAGAACTTCAACTCCAAATACGAGGACTGGCTTAACGAAGACACCATCCTGGATATATTGGCAGTAGATAAACCCACCACATCAACCAGTGGAGTAAAAGGAAGGCAAAAAAAAAGTATTGAGGAGTGTTTAATTTTCACATGAAAGAGGAAACTTGCCGATGCCACCAATGACTTGACCACGAAGCATTTATCGGACACGCTGTCTATTAAATATACAAAGGATAGTGAAAGAGTTAGGTCGCAGATTACAAAATCTGTTGCTGATGCAAGCCCACTGCGACTAAAAAGGATTAAGGAAAGCATTCCCACGCCCACAAACACACACATTAAAAAGTATGGTTCCGAAGAAGCCCTGGCCTCGTTTATGGACTTACAACTTTCCAAAGAAATATATGAGATACTACGGGCATCCTTGATACGACACAGGGCTGACGTTTTACCAGGATACAAGCATATTACGCAAGCCAAAATAAATTCACGACCATTGCATACGGAGTTTACGGAAGTCTCTGTGAAAGCCAATCCGCAGGATCTCATGGGGCCATACAGCAAAACGGTTGTTGGAGAGTCTTCCTGAAAATGAGGTGAAAATTCTTCCTGAGAAACTGACATTGATCAGCAAATGGGGCTGCGATGGATCATCCGGACAAAGCGTTTATAAGCAAAGGATATCTTCCGATGACGCTTCAATATCGGACGGAAATATGTTTATGGCATCTGTTGTTCCTTTGTGGCTAAAATCTGATGTTTCCCTACACTGGAAAAATCCACGTCCGTCATCAGTGCATTATTGCCGACCAATAATGTTTCAGTTTGCAAGGGAATCGGCAGAACTCATAAGGACCACGGTGAAGGACATTGAAGAACAAATAAGCAAGATTAAGCCTACAAAGCTGCAAATTGGAGAAGGAAAATATATTGAATGCAATTACGAATTCCACCTGATCATGGTTGACGGAAAAGTCGTAAACGAACTGACAGGAACAACCTTAACATTGTCATGCTCGATTTGCAAAAAGAGTCAGAAGAACTTTGGTAATTTAAACTATTTTAAAAACCAGGAGAATTACGAATATGGAATGTCACCATTGCACGCAAGGATAAGGTGTATGGAGTTCTTGCTAAAACTGGCGTATACCCTACCACAAGAGGAGGAAAACTTCGATGAAAATACATCAATAAAGGATAAGGTAAAGATCAGAAGGAAGCAAATACAGGATGCTTTTTTTAAACAAGTTGCACTAAAAGTAGACTGTCCCAAGCACGGATACGGTAACTCAAACGATGGAAACACTTCTAGGAGATTTTTTGAAAATGATGAGGCAGTAACTAGAATCACTGGAATTGACAATCAAATCGTGAAAAGATTGGGAACGATCTTGAATGTTTTAAACTGCAAAGAAAATGTCAATTCTACAAAATATGGAGAATATGCATCGAAAACTGCATCTCTTTTAGCAGAAATGTATCCACAGAGGAAGTTGACCCCGACCATCCATAAAATATTGGCGCATGGCAAAGATATAATTGAGTACCAGTCTTTGCCAATTGGAGAGCTTTCTGAAGAAGCACAGGAGTCTCTTAACAAATTTTATAAAAAATATAGATTGCAGAACACATTCAAAGCATCAAGGGTAAGGCAAAATGAGGACCTATTCAACATGTTGGCAGCATCTTCCAATCCACTTATTTCTTCCCTGCAGCATGTGAAGTCACGAATAGAGTTACAAAATAATTATAGTTTAGAAATGATTAGTCTTTTAGATATACCTTCTCTTACGAATTGTGATGAATATTTTACATAGATTTGAAAAAATAAATTCAAAAAAGAAGTAATTTTTTTTTAATTTGTTGGGTAATAATTTAAAACATAAAACCTTTAAAAAAAAAATAAAAACAATCTAAAAATTTAAAAATAATTTTTTTTAGTTACCATAAAATTGATTTTTCTACAAATTTTAAATTTTATAACCCATAAGTTGGCCCCTACAAAGCGTAGCACCATTTCCAAACACTCATTTCATAGGCTGAACAGTTGTCTATCATATGCTGTTTAAACTGTTCAATTATGTTATTCGGTTCAAAAGATATGATTTTTGCAACGAAAAAACTCAAATGGCGCCACTGTGCGACGACAGCCGAATGGTGCACAAAATATATATATATTCAGAAATATTAAATGAAAATAATTTAATGTATATGTATAATAATGTAATTTAATTTTTCAAGGGACACAGCGAACTAGTGTTCTTAGATACTCTCCGCGAGAAGTTCAGGAATGCCCTCACTAAACTGAGGAATAATGAAGCTGCAGGCCCAGATAATTTATATACACCTAACCACAAACATCTATAATGGTTTATAAAAAAGTTATAGAAGATATTGCTAGCTTTACATCTGGGTACCATAATAGGCCCAGACCGTTAAGGAGACGCAGATAGCTCAAGTCGTCACGCATGCTCATCTTTTTGTAAATCATGGCGGATTTTTCAAAGGTAAAGGGTTTTTTAATAAGAGCGCTACAAAAGTTTTTTTAAATAAAACAAAAACGGTTTCGGATATCATTGAAATTCTTTATTCCTGTGAAAGTACGTTCGATGCCATTATGTATGGAAATCGATCTCTTTTGCATGGCCACCATGGGCACGCTTGCAGAAGTGCAGACGCTGAACCCATTTTTCGACGGTTTTCAAGCATAAATCGGCGGATACTGCTGCAATTTCACGTTCGATATTCGTACGAAGTTCATCAATCGTCGCTGGCTTGTTGGCGTAGACCATAGACTTGACGTAGCCCCACAGGAAATAGTCCAACGGCATCAAATCACACGACCGAGGCGGCCAATCGACTTGACGATTTCGTGAGATAACACGTTCTCCAAACTTGGTTTCCAATAAATTGATTGTGACATTCGCTGTGTGGCTTGTGGTGCCGTCCGTTGAAATAAAATGTCCTACAAGTCCACATCATCCAATTGGGGCCAAAAATATTCGGTTATCATTGAACGGTAGCAATTCCCATTAACGTGCCGGTCTTGATCATCTCGGAAGAAGTACGGCCCATAAACCGCACCAAACCGTAATTTTTTCGGGATGCAATGATGACTCATGGAGTACGTGTGGATTGCTGTCTGACCAATAACGCATATCTTGTTTATTGACGAAGCCATTCAGCCAGAAATGAGCCTCATCGCTAAAGATGATTTTTCGATGAAAATCCGAATCATTTTCAAGTTGTTGCTCAGCCCAATTCACGAACATACGACGCTTCTGGTGGTCAAGCGGCTTCAGTTCTTGCGTCAGTTTGATCTTGTAAGGATGTAGGCCAAGATCTTTTCGCAAAATTCGCCACAACGACGTCACAGAGATGCCCAATGCTTGAGAACGACGTGTGAGAGACACATTTGGGCTTTCTTCAACTGAAGCCTCAGCGGCAGCAATATTCTCGACACTACGGGCACTGCTTTGTCTCACTGGCACGGGAACATTTTGTACTGTGCCTGTGAATTCAAATTTTTCCACTAGACGCTCAATTGTTGATCTTCTAGGACGATTATGACGACCATAAATTGGACGTAGCGCTCTTAACGTTGAGTCCACTGACTCCGAATTTCGGTAGTAAATTTTAATAATTTCGATTCGTTGTTGGCTCGTATATCTTTCCATCATGAAAGGGCAAACCTTACTGAAGAGTAATGTTAAAAGAGCGGCAAGAAATATGGCGTCGTTTGCTGTCCCTGTCTTTCTACTTTTGTAGCGTCCCTGTTGAAAAACCCTTTATAAGAAGCATTGTATTATTATATTTAATACGAGTATTAAATCGGTACTGCTCTACTGTTTGGGACACGAAAAGTTAGGAACACTAAATTACAATTTCTTCCTAACAAATGTTTGACATGCATTCTCAAAGTATTTGGACAACTATGCATAATCAGCGAAGATTTTATTAATAATTATTTGTGAGATGAAAACATCTGATTTAGAGACCATGTATAAAACATGGACGCAACTAATAGCTTTGTCGCCCAGTGCTATTTTTAAAAACTTTTTTGAATCCTTGCACGTTTCGTTACGTTTTAACTAGCTACAAATTTAAATACTTTTGTATTATAAAATAAATATATATTTTTTATACCCAAACCACGTCCGTCCGTCCATCCGTCTGTGTGTCCATGTAAAGCTTGTAATGAAACTGCAGGTCGCAAATATGAATATATTTTGATGAAATTTGGTATTTCATCTTCTATCAGCCATGGGATGAACGCTGTTGAAATTGGTGAGAATCGGTCCATGTTCAGACCTAGCGCCCATACAAATGACCCCTATGAAATCAACATATATTGCCATAAGATCCAAATTATCATACAAATCTTAGTCAAATTGGGTTTGTATGTATATATTACATCCATTAATCAGTAGTCCAAAAATGATCCCTATTGGACAACTCTTAGTCATAGGCCCCATATAGAGCTGCTTCCCGATCTTCACTTAAATCTATCAAGAAAGAAAAATATTGCAGTGATTCTTCTCAAATTCTGTTTGTATATATTTTTGCAAAATACAAGAGACGTTACCAAATATGGTCAGGATCGGTCCATTTTTGGGCCTAGTCCCCATATAAATATAGCATCCGATATGAATTTTTTCATAACTGCAGCCGAAAAAATTAATAAAAATCCCTCTCAAATTTGGTTTATGCTTATTTTCTATATCCAGTTAGTTGGACCTGAGAGATAGGGTCTCTAAACGCATGGTATAGGGTATCGTATAGTCGGTCTAAACCGACTATAATTTTCTTACTTGTTGTTATTGGTAGAAGCCTCACTTTGATTAGATTCATGGTATTATTGCAAGACACGTTAACCTGAAAAAAAATATAAATAAAAAAATAAATATTCCTTGATATTTAGTTAAGTTAAATTTAAAAGTTTTGCAATAAATTCTGCCCACTCTCAGATATAAGGATATGTACATATGTACTCATATACGTATAAATGTGATTCAAAATATTTGGTTGCGTATTTATACAAGTTTTATGTAAAAATTGAGACATTTTCTCAGAAATTTTTAAACAAACAAAAAAAAAAAAGTAATCACATATACATTCACATTCCAAAAAATTTCAAAACCAAAAAGTTGAGTGCGAGTTTTAGAAAAATATACGCATATTAAACATTTTTCCTTAACAGACTTTACGGATGGTTTACATACATTTGTGTATTCTTTCTACGGTTAGTTGCGAATGACTTACATAGTTTTATGGCAACAAATGTAGACTGAGTTTATATTCTTTGAGATTTAACATGTAAAATGTACTTTATTGTTGTGATATGTCGCTTAAATCTTTATTTGGTTTTGTTTGCCATGAAGTAGATGAACTTATTGTAACTTTTCTTTTTTAAATTTTTTCATTCTGGAGGTAGGGACTAAATATGTAAGGGGAATTATTGGCCCTTATATGGAAATTAGGTTTTCGTTTGAGACAAGGATATTTTTGGATCCATATTTCAATATGTAAATGAGAACATTAGAAAAAATGCAATTCCCAAAAGCATACGTTATTTTTAACTGTTGAATTGAACCTCTTTTATTTAATATCTATATTGGTATATCATTATATTTTAAAATTATCTTCAAATTAATTGAAACTTGTATTTCCATTAAGGGAGAAAAATACACCATTGATAATAATTTGAAAATCTTAAAAAACATTTTTATCATATGTGACGTTCTCCGAGAAAAGAGACCTAGTGTGTGAAAATTAAGTTTAGAGAAAAAAAAAAAACGCATTTAAAGTTTCTACACCCTTTTAGGTACCAGAATCCACCGTTTTTGACACAACCCGTTTTTTGACACACACCTTCTCGGAGAAGGTCACATATGTGTATGTTTCTCTTTCAGTTATATATTATATACTAGCCGATGCGCTTCGCTACACCCATCGTACGAAATAAAAAACTGGGAATACATTTTGTAGAAAACTATTTTATTTATCATTTTGATTTTTGACCTGAGCGATTATTTTTTCGGGATTTTCGATTTTGGGCTATTTTGCGATTTTTGTTATTCGCGATTTTCAGTGTTCGCAATTTTTGATTTAGGCGATTTTTGATTTTTTTTTTTTGGCGATTTTCGGTTTAGGCGATTTCTGATATAGGCGATTTATGCTTTTCTTGCTATTTTTGATTTTGGAGATTTTTGATTTTTAGCAATTTTTGATTTTTTGGCAATTTTTGATTTTTTGGCGATTTTTGATTTCGGCGATTTTTTCGAATTTTCTTATTCGCGATTTTCGGTTCTGGCAATTTTTGCTTTTGGCGATTTTTTAGCCGATTTCTGTTATTTGCAATTTTACCGATTTTGGATCTGACAAATTTTTTTTGTTGTGATTTTTGATCTTGGCGATTATTGTTTTAGGCGATTTTTGTTATTCGCGATTTTCGGTTTTAGAAATTTCACGCATATATCCCACGACTACTAAAATTGCCAACTAATGTAAAGGGTCCCCCAAATAACTTTTTTTTTTTTTGAAAATGCTATAAAAAAAACTACTGAATATTATCTCAAATATCTTTTTTAATTTGAAAGTACAATTCTTCCGGTTACTAATGGAAAATAATTTCATTCAAATGGCTGCCTCGGCTGGCCATGCCGTAGCCTACACGATCGGTCCAATTTTTAAGCACATTATCGATTGCGTGCACCTGTATTTCACCAATGGCTTCACGAATATTGTCCCTTAAAGCGTCAATTGTCTCTGGCTTGTTGGCGTAACACTTATCTTTGAGGGCACCTCACAAATAATAGTCCAACGGTGTCAAATCGCAGCTCCGAGGTGGCCAAACGACATCAGCTCTGCGGCTGATAATACGATCTTCAAAAACAGATCGCAAAACATCGAGTGTAGCTTCGGCTGTGTGGCACGTAGCGCCGTCCTGTTGAAACCAAATGTTGCCAATATCCTCCTCTTTAATTTTTGTGAACAAAAATTCGTTCAACATGGCCCGATAACGATCGCCACTGACTGTAACGGCCACTCCTTGCTCATTTTCGAAGAAAAATGGCCCAATTATGCCTCTGGACTAAAATCCGCACCAAACAGTGACTCGTTTTGGGTGTATCGGCTTTTCAATGTATGCATGCGGGTTTTCTGTGCCCCAAATGCGACAATTTTGCTTGTTTACATACCCGCCAAGATCAAAATGAGCTTCATCTGAAAAGATGATTTTTTTTTGGCAAAATCGGCATCTTCTGTAAGTCGATTGCAGGCCCATATAGCGAAGCGAAAACGCATTGGATGGTCAGTTGGCTTCAACTCCTGAACCAATTGGACTTTGTATGGCGTCATACCAAGGTCTTTATGCAAAATTCGTTTCAATGATGCCTCCAAAATGTTCAATTCTTGAGAACGACGGTGAATTGATGTTGATGGCGCTTCACGAACACTTTCTGACACAGCAGCAATATTCTCGGGTGTACGCACTGTTTTTTTTTGGCTTTTTACGCTTTGGTTTATCGATGAGGATGCCAGTTTCTTTCACTTTTTTCAGAAGATAACGAACATACGGAGCCATGATTTTCAAAGTAATGTCGCAATATTTCCCAGCATTGTTCAAGCGTATACACAACCATATTCGTTCAGCGGAAGCATAAAACTAATTATCTGTCAAATCAGACATGAGCTATGTGTTGCCATTCACGAAATAAGCACTAGTTGAAAAAAAAAACGTTAGATGGCGGACCCTTTACTTGTCAAAATTTTAGGACTGTGATTTTCATATTATATCATATTTTTATACCCTATACCACTATGTGGTTTGGGTATAATGACATTGTGCTGCTGTTTGTAACTACTAAAAATATTTGACTTAGACCCATCGTTTATTATACCGATCGAATCGGAGTCGCTAACTGATTCGATTTAACGATGTCCGTCCGTCCGTCCGTCTGTGTGTCCATTGTAATCAAACTGCAGGTCGCAAATATTAATATATTTTGATGAAGTTTGGCATATGAGCTTCCACCGGTCATATCGCTGTTGAAATTAGTGAGAATCGGTCCATGTTCAGACCTAGCCCCCATACAAATGACCTCTATGAAATCGACATAAATTGCCATAAGACCCAAATTGTCATATAGATCTTACTCAAATTGGGTTTGTATGCGTTTATTACATCCATTAATGAGTAGTCCAAAAACTATACCTATGGGACAACCCTTACTCATAGGCTCCATGTAGAGCTGCCTCGCGATCTGCACTTAAATCTATCAAAAAACAAAAATATTGCACTGATTCTTTTCAAATTTTGTTTGTATATATTTATGCAAAATACAAGAGACTTTACCAAACATGATCAGGATCGGTCCAATTTTAGGCCTAGTGCCCATATAGATATAGCATCCGATATGAACTTATTCATATCTGCAGCCAAAAAAATTGATAAAAAACCCACTCAAATTTGGGTTATCTTATTTTCTATGTCCAGTTAGTTTGGCCTAAGAGATAAGGTCTCTAAACGCATGGTATAGGGTATCGTATAGTCGGTCTAGACCGACTATAGTTTTCTTACTTGTTTTGATTAGGCATGCAAGGCCCGTTGGTACTACCCCGCCCAATTTTTGTGCGAGCTACTCACATTAATAACTCATGAAATCAGACAAAGTTCTAAGGCTTTTTCTATTATAGAACTACAGTTATATATTATAAAATATTTACTTCGTATGGTGGTCCGATACCGCCCATTTTTCCGCCAATCTTAAAATTTAATATGTACACATGTACTTGTTTCAGAATTCTTGCCGTCATAGTATTCCAGAAATTACATGTTAAAATTAGATGTTGCAAATTCACTTTATATGGGAGATACCACGCCCACTTGAAAAGTCCAAAAAACATAGCCTATTTTTCTTCCGGTTAGGCAGTTACATACCATAAAAATTTCAAAACGATCGGTCCAATGGTGTAGTAAGGATACAACTTTTTTACAATTTTTGAAAATATCAAAATGGCCCAACAACAATAAGAACTGCATCTTTAGATTTTCGATATCGTTAAAAAAGGTTCCGCGTCAAATGCTATTAAGTTTGGGATCAGTAAGTTCTAAAAAAATAAAAATATTTTCTTTACAAATTCATTAAATGAGAAATAAATTATAAGTTTTTCCATTAAATATTGAATAATATTCTCTATAAATTCAATCAATCGTGATAAATTAATCGTGAATAAATATTCCCTACGCTGTCTTATGCGAAATATTATAATTTATTGCTAAAAGTATAAAAATATATAAATTTTTTTTTAACTAACTTTTATTTATTTTTGAGACCTATTGATTTCAAACTTTATTAAACATGGTGCGAAAACTTTTTTAACAATAGCAAAAATCTAGTGACGAAAAAATTTTATCAAAATACTACTTGTAAAAGAAAAAATTTTTTTTTGCAAATTATATGCAATATGCGAATTTATATGTGGCTCTTGGTACAACATTTGGTTTTCAGACCATTGTTACAATAAAAATGACTTCGAAGCCTTAAACAAATCATTATCGGGCTTTAGTAATGCTCAGAAATGCTTTCTAAGACATTTGGTGAAAGACGAATCAAGAATTCCAAAAACACAACGCAGCAACATTTGTGCGGAACGCGCCATCAAAGTCGTACCAGATATTTTCCCCCAATGCAAATCAACACGAACTCTTAATGTTAAGTTAATTTCACTTAACAAAGATAGTTTTTAGACTGTGATTGTAATCATATAATTATATTAAGAAATGTAAATAGTTAAATAATTATAAAATAAAAAATTTTGAAAAAATAAAAAAAAAATCTTAAAGGGCTTTCAGAAATCGGCTTCGACGCGAAACGTTTTTGTTCCGAAATGACCTGAGGACACATTTTTCGGTTTCAGCACAATATCGGCTACAGCGTGGTGATAGTCTCCTATAAACCACAAACGTACAAAAGTCGATGTTTATATAATGATGTGGTACGGTGTTACTATAAGGCCCTTCGTTGTTACCCTTATTCGATCTAAATCCATCCTACTCTTACTTGATCTTCTATGCA
>CAVMKG010000807.1:0-2500 GCA_963682025.1 Cordilura impudica
AATTATTAATTTTTAATTTTTAATTTTTAATTTTTAATTTTTTATTTTTAATTTTTAATTTTTAATTTTTAATTTTTAATTTTTAAATTTTATTTTTAATTTTTAATTTTTAATTTTTATTTTTTAAGGTTTAATTTTTAATTTTTAATTTTTAATTTTTAATTTTTAATTTTTAATTTTTAATTTTTAATTTTTAATTTTTAATTTTTAATTTTTAATTTTTAATTTTTAATTTTTAATTTTTAATTTTTAATTTTTAATATTTAATTTTTAATTTTTAATTTTTAATTTTTGATTTTTAATTTTTAATTTTTAATTTTTAAATTTTAATTTGTAATTTGTAATTTTTTATTTTTAATTTTAAATTTTAAATTTTTCATTTTAAATTTTTCATTTTTAATTTTTAATTATTAATTTCTAATTTTTAATTTTTAATTACTAATTTTTAATTTTTAATTTTTTATTTTTTATTTTTAATTTTTATTTTTTCATTTTTTATTTTTAATTTTTAATTTTTAATTTTTAATTTTTAATTTTTAATTTTTAATTTTTAATTTTTAATTTTTAATTTTTAATTTTTAATTTTTAATTTTTAACTTTTAACTTTTTATTTTTAATTTTTAATTTTTAATTTTTAATTTTTAATTTTTAATTTTTAATTTTTAATTTTTAATTTTTAATTTTTAATTTTTAATTTTTAATTTTTAATTTTTAATTTTTGATTTTTAATTTTTAATTTTTAATTTTTAATTTTTAATTTTGAATTTTTAATTTTGAATTTTGAATTTTTTATTTTTAATTTTTAATTTTTAATTTTCAATTTTTAATTTTTAATTTTTATTTTTTAACTTTTAATTTTCAATTTTTAATTGTTAATGTTTAATTTTTAATTTTTAATTTTTAATTTTTAATTTTTAATTTTTAATTTTTAATTTTTAATTTTTAATTTTTAATTTTTAAATTTTAATTTTTAATTTTTAATTTTTAATTTTTAATTTTTAATTTTTAATTTTTAATTTTTAATTTTTAATTTTTAATTTTTAATTTTTAATTTTTAATTTTTAATTTTTAATTTTTAATTTTTAATTTTTAATTTTTAATTTTTAATTTTTAATTTTTAATTTTTAATTTTTAATTTTTAATTTTTAATTTTTAATTTTTAATTTTTAATTTTTAAGTTTTAATTTTTAATTTTTAATTTTTAATTTTTAATTTTTAATTTTTAATTTTTAATTTTTAATTTTTAATTTTTAATTTTTAATTTTTAATTTTTAATTTTTAATTTTTAATTTTTAATTTTTAATTTTTAATTTTTAATTTTTAATTTTTAATTTTTAATTTTTAATTGTTAATTTTTAATTTTTAATTTTTAATTTTTAATTTTAATTTTTAATTTTTAATTTTTAATTTTTAATTTTTAATTTTTAATTTTTAATTTTTAATTTTTAATTTTTAATTTTTAATTTTTAATTTTTAATTTTTAATTTTTAGTTTTTAATTTTTAATTTTTAATTTTTAATTTTTAATTTTAACTTTTAATTTTTAGTTTTTAATTTTTAGTTTTTAATTTTTAATTTTTAATTTTTAATTTTTAATTTTTAATTTTTAATTTTTAATTTTTAATTGTTAATTTTTAATTTTAAGTTTTAATTTTTAATGTATAATATTTAATTTTTAATTTTTAAATTTAAATTTTAAATTTTAAATTTTAAATTTTAAATTTTAAATTTTAAATTTTAAATTTTAAATTTTTAATTTTTAATTTTTAATTTTTGATTTTTAATTTTTAACTTTTATTTTTAATTTTTAATTTTTAATTTTTAATTTTTAATTTTTAATTTTAAATTTTTAATTTTTAATTTTTAATTTTTAATTTTTAATTTTTAATTTTTAATTTTTAATTTTTAATTTTTAATTTTTAATTTTTAATTTTTAATTTTTAATTTTTAATTTTTAATTTTTAATTTTTAATTTTTAATTTTTAATTCTTAATTTTTAATTTTGAATTTTTAATTTTTAATTTTGAATGTTGAATTTTTAATTATTAATTTTGAATTTTTTATTTTTAATTTTTAATTTTTAGTTTTTTTTTTAATTTTTAATTTTTAATGTTTAATTTTAAATTTTAAATTTTAAATTTTAAATTTTTAATTTTTAATGTTTATTTTTAATTTTTAATTTTTAATTTTTAATTTTTAGTTTTTAATTTTTTATTTTTAATTTTTAATTTTAATTTTAATTTTAATTTTAAATTTAATTTTAATTTTAATTTTAATTTTAATTTTAATTTTAATTTTAATTTTAATTTTAATTTTAATTTTAATTTTAATTTTAATTTTAATTTTAATTTTAATTTTAATTTTAATTTTAATTTTAATTTTAATTTTAATTTTAATTTTAATTTTAATTTTTATTTTTATTTTAATTTTAATTTTAATTTTAATTTTAATTTTAATTTTAATTTTAATTTTAATTTTAATTTTAATTTTAATTTTAATTT
>CAVMKG010000807.1:10000-15000 GCA_963682025.1 Cordilura impudica
TTAATTTTTAATTTTTAATTTTTAATTTTTAATTTTTATTTTTTAATTTTTAATTTTTAATTTTTAATTTTTAATTTTTATTTTTTAATTTTTAATTTTTAATTTTTATTTTTTAATTTTTAATTTTTAATTTTTAATTCTTAATTTTTAATTTTGAATTTTTAATTTTTAATTTTGAATTTTGAATTTTTAATTATTAATTTTGAATTTTTTATTTTTAATTTTTAATTTTTAGTTTTTTTTTTAATTTTTAATTTTTAATGTTTAATTTTAAATTTTAAATTTTAAATTTTTAATTTTTAATGTTTATTTTTAATTTTTAATTTTTAATTTTTAATTTTTAGTTTTTAATTTTTTATTTTTAATTTTTAATTTTAATTTTAATTTTAATTTTAAATTTAATTTTAATTTTAATTTTAATTTTAATTTTAATTTTAATTTTAATTTTAATTTTAATTTTAATTTTAATTTTAATTTTAATTTTAATTTTAATTTTAATTTTAATTTTAATTTTAATTTTAATTTTAATTTTAATTTTAATTTTAATTTTAATTTTAATTTTAATTTTAATTTTAATTTTAATTTTAATTTTAATTTTAATTTTAATTTTAATTTTAATTTTAATTTTTATTTTAATTTTAATTTTAATTTTAATTTTAATTTTAATTTTAATTTTAATTTTAATTTTAATTTTAATTTTAATTTTAATTTTAATTTTAATTTTAATTTTAATTTTAATTTTAATTTTAATTTTAATTTTTAATTTTTAATATTTAAATTTTAGTTTTAAATTTTAAATTTTAAAATTTTAAATTTTTTATTTTTAATTTTTATTTTTAATTTTTAATTTTTAATTTTTAATTTTTAATTTTTAATTTTTGATTTTTATTTTTAATTTTTAATTTTTAATTTTTAATTTTTAATTTTAATTTTAATTTTAATTTTAATTTTAATTTTAATTTTAATTTTAATTTTAATTTTAATTTTAATTTTAATTTTAATTTTAATTTTAATTTTAATTTTAATTTTAATTTTAATTTTAATTTTAATTTTTAATTTTTAATATTTAATTTTTAATTTTTAATGTTTAATTTTTAATTTTAAATTTTAAATTTTTAATTTTTAATTTTTAATTTTTTAATTTTTTATTTTTAATTTTTAAGTTCTAATTATTAATTTTAAGTTTTTCATTTTTCATTATTCATTTTTCATCTTTCATTACTCATTTTTCAAACTTAATTTTTCATTTTCCATTTTTCAGTTTTGAATGTTCATTTTCCATTTTTCAATTTTCATTTTTCATTTGCCATTTTTCATATTTAATTTTCCAATTTACATTTTTAATTTTTTATTTTTCATTTTTCAATTTTAATTTGTCATTTTTCATTTTAAATTTTCATTATTCATTTTCCACTTTCCATTTTTAATTTTTCAATTTTCATTTTCCATTTTTTATTTTTCATTTTTCAATTTTCAATTTCCATTTGCCATTTTTCAATTTTCAATTTTCATTTTCCATTTTTCATTTTTAATTTTTAATTTTTAATTTTTAATTTTTAATTTTTAATTTTTAATTTTTAATTTTTAATTTTTAATTTTTAATTTTTAATTTTTAATTTTTAATTTTTAATTTTTAATTTTTAATTTTTAATTTTTAATTTTTAATTTTTAATTTTTAATTTTTAATTTTTAATTTTTAATTTTTAATTTTTAATTTTTAATTTTTAATTATTAATTTTTAATTTTGTATTTTGAATTTCTAATTTTTAATTATTAATTTTTAATTTTGAATTCCTAATTTTTAATTTTTAATTTTTAATTTTAAATTTTTAATTTTTAGTTTTTAATTTTTAATTTTTAATTTTTAATTTTTAATTTTTAATTTTTAATTTTTAATTTTTAATTTTGAATTTTGTATTTTGAATTTCTAATTTTTAATTATTAATTTTTAATTTTGAATTTTGTATTTTGAATTTCTAATTTTTAATTTTTAATTTTGAATTTTGAATTTTGTATTTTGAATTTCTAATTTTTAATTATTAATTTTTAATGTTGAATTTTGTATTTTGAATTTCTAATTTTTAATTTTTAATTTTTATTTTTTATTTTTAATTTTTAATTTTTAATTTTTAATTTTTAATATTTAATTTTTAATTTTTAATTTTTAATTTTTAATTTTTAATTTTTAATTTTTAATTTTTAATTTTTAATTTTTAATTTTTAATTTTTAATTTTTAATTTTTAAATATTAATTTGTAATTTGTAATTTGCAATTTTTTATTTTTTATTTTTAGTTTTAAATTTTTCATTTTAAATTTTTCATTTTTAATTTTTAATTTTTAATTTCTAATTTTTAATTTTTAATTTTTAATTTTTAATTTTTAATTTCAAATTTTTAATTTTTAATTTTTAATTTTTAATTTTGAATTTTGGATTTTGGATTTTTTATTTTTAATTTTTAATTTTTAATTTTTAATTTTTAATTCTTAATTTTTAATTTTTAATTTTTAATTTTTAATTCTTAATTTTTAATTTTTAGTTTTTAATTTTTAATTTTTAATTTTTAATTTTTAATTTTTAATTTTTAATTTTTAATTTTTAATTTTTAATTTTTAATTTTTAATTTTTAATTTTTAATTTTTAATTTTTAATTTTTAATTTTTAATTTTTAATTTTTAATTTTTAATTTTTAATTTTTAATTTTTAATTTTTAATTTTTAATTTTTATTTTTAATTTTTAAATATTAATTTGTAATTTGCAATTTTTTATTTTTTATTTTTAGTTTTAAATTTTTCATTTTAAATTTTTCATTTTTAATTTTTAATTTTTAATTTTTAATTTTCAATTTCTAATTTTTAATTTTTAATTTTTAATTTTTAATTTTTAATTTTTAATTTTTAATTTTTAATTTTTAATTTTTAATTTTTAATTTTTAATTTTTAATTTTTAATTTTTAATTTTTAATTTTTAATTTTTAATTTTTAATTTTTAATTTTTAATTTTTAATTTTTAATTTTTAATTTTTAATTTTTAATTTTTAATTTTTAATTTTTAATTTTTAATTTTGAATTTTGAATTTTGAATTTTGGATTTTGGATTTTTAATTTTTAATTATTAATTTTTAATTTTTAATTTTTAATTTTTAATTTTTTATTTTTAATTTTTAATTTTTAATTTTTAATTTTTAATTTTTAATTTTTAAATTTTATTTTTAATTTTTAATTTTTAATTTTTATTTTTTAAGGTTTAATTTTTAATTTTTAATTTTTTAATTTTTAATTTTTAATTTTTAATTTTTAATTTTTAATTTTTAATTTTAATTTTTAATTTTTAATTTTTAATTTTTAATTTTTAATTTTAATTTTTAATTTTTAATTTTTAATATTTAATTTTTAATTTTTAATTTTTAATTTTTGATTTTTAATTTTTAATTTTTAATTTTTAAATTTTAATTTGTAATTTGTAATTTTTTATTTTTAATTTTAAATTTTAAAATTTTTCATTTTAAATTTTTCATTTTTAATTTTAATTATTAATTTCTAATTTTTAATTTTTAATTACTAATTTTTAATTTTTAATTTTTTATTTTTTATTTTTAATTTTTATTTTTTCATTTTTTATTTTTAATTTTTAATTTTTAATTTTTAATTTTTAATTTTTAATTTTTAATTTTTAATTTTTAATTTTTAATTTTTAATTTTTAATTTTTAATTTTTAATTTTTAACTTTTAACTTTTTATTTTTAATTTTTAATTTTTAATTTTTAATTTTTAATTTTTAATTTTTAATTTTTAATTTTTAATTTTTAATTTTTAATTTTTAATTTTTAATTTTTAATTTTTAATTTTTAATTTTTAATTTTTGATTTTTAATTTTTAATTTTTAATTTTTAATTTTTAATTTTGAATTTTTAATTTTGAATTTTGAATTTTTTATTTTTAATTTTTAATTTTTAATTTTCAATTTTTAATTTTTAATTTTTATTTTTTAACTTTTAATTTTCAATTTTTAATTGTTAATGTTTAATTTTTAATTTTTAATTTTTAATTTTTAATTTTTAATTTTTAATTTTTAATTTTTAATTTTTAATTTTTAATTTTTAATTTTTAATTTTTAAATTTTAATTTTTAATTTTTAATTTTTAATTTTTAATTTTTAATTTTTAATTTTTAATTTTTAATTTTTAATTTTTAATTTTTAATTTTTAATTTTTAATTTTTAATTTTTAATTTTTAATTTTTAATTTTTAATTTTTAATTTTTAATTTTTAATTTTTAATTTTTAATTTTTAATTTTTAATTTTTAATTTTTAATTTTTAATTTTTAATTTTTAAGTTTTAATTTTTAATTTTTAATTTTTAATTTTTAATTTTTAATTTTTAATTTTTAATTTTTAATTTTTAATTTTTAATTTTTAATTTTTAATTTTTAATTTTTAATTTTTAATTTTTAATTTTTAATTTTTAATTTTTAATTTTTAATTTTTAATTTTTAATTTTTAATTTTTAATTTTTAATTTTTAATTGTTAATTTTTAATTTTTAATTTTTAATTTTTAATTTTTAATTTTAATTTTTAATTTTTAATTTTTAATTTTTAATTTTTAATTTTTAATTTTTAATTTTTAATTTTTAATTTTTAATTTTTAATTTTTAATTTTTAATTTTTAATTTTTAGTTTTTAATTTTTAATTTTTAATTTTTAATTTTTAATTTTAACTTTTAATTTTTAGTTTTTAATTTTTAGTTTTTAATTTTTAATTTTTAATTTTTAATTTTTAATTTTTAATTTTTAATTTTTAATTTTTAATTGTTAATTTTTAATTTTAAGTTTTAATTTTTAATGTATAATATTTAATTTTTAATTTTTAAATTTAAATTTTAAATTTTAAATTTTAAATTTTAAATTTTAAATTTTAAATTTTAAATTTTAAATTTTTAATTTTTAATTTTTAATTTTTGATTTTTAATTTTTAACTTTTATTTTTAATTTTTAATTTT
>CAVMKG010000807.1:27500-54000 GCA_963682025.1 Cordilura impudica
AATTTTTAATTTTTAATTTTTAATTTTTAATTTTTAATTTTTAATTTTTAATTTTTAATTTTTAATTTTTAATTTTTAATTTTTAATTTTTAATTTTTTATTTTTAATTTTTAATTTTTAATTTTTATTTTTAATTTTTAATTTTTAATTTTTAATTTTTAATTTTTAATTTTTAATTCTTAATTTTTAATTTTGAATTTTGAATTTTTAATTATTAATTTTGAATTTTTTATTTTTAATTTTTAATTTTTAGTTTTTTTTTTTAATTTTTAATTTTTAACGTTTAATTTTAAATTTTAAATTTTAAATTCTAAATTTTTAATTTTTAATTTTTAATTTTTAATTTTTAATTTTTAATTTTTAATTTTTAATTTTTAATTTTTAATTTTTAATTTTTAATTTTTAATTTTTAATTTTTAATTTTTAATTTTTAATTTTTAATTTTTAATTTTTAATTTTAAATTTTTAATTTTTAATTTTTAATTTTTAATTTTTAATTTTTAATTTTTAATTTTTAATTTTTAATTTTTAATTTTTAGTTTTTAATTTTTAATTTTTAATTTTTAATTTTTAATTTATAATTTTTAATTTTTAATTATTAATTTTTAATTTTTAATTTTTAATTTTTAATTTTTAATTTTTAATTTTTAATTTTAATTTTTTATTTTTAATTTTTAATTTTTAATTTTTAATTTTGAATTTTGAATTTCTAATTTTTAATTTTTAATTTTTAATTTTTTAAATTTAATTTTTAATTATTAATTTTTAATTTTAAATTTTTAATTTTTTATTTTTAATTTTTAATTATTAATTTTTAGTTTTTTAATTTTAAATTTTAATTTTTAATTTTTAATTTTTAATTTTTTATTTTTAATTTTTAATTTTTAATTTTTAATTTTTAATTTTTAATTTTTAATTTTCAATTTATTTGTTGATCGATTTGATCAAATTTGTTTTTTACTGTCAATAATAGAAGTCAATAATAGAAGTTTGATTTTTCAAAAGATGGAGCAGATGTGCTTCATTTTCCTTGACCTCCGCAATTGTGTGTGCCATGTCTTTAGGAGTCCAACACCCCAAATATTGAAAGCGCGATATTTCCGACTAAATCAATTGCGTCTCTCTTATGTATTCTCCCGGAGAGCAGGGTACTGTCCATAGTTAATTCAGCTTCAGTGTGTTCAAAGTATTTGACCAGGTTTTTACATATCACCTTTTCTTGAATATCCTCGCATAAACGGTTTAGTGTTTTGGTTCCTTGTGAGAATATTGTTGATTATGACCGAAATTCTTCAAAGTCATAATAAATTAGCAGCTGCCATTCTGTGGATGAAACGACCGCCTTTCCGAACTGCATGTTAGATAGCTGTGCTCCTAATACCAATTGGAGTAGAATGAGGGCCATCATAGCAGTGAAGACGTATTGTGTTGTGGAAGTGCGCCTTTTTTTCTTCGAAAATTCAAACATCTCCTTTTGGCAAAGGTTTACTTTATTTAACTAATTCAGATAAGAAATATTCGCCAAATTGGGATTAACATGGATAGATGTTTTACCAGATTCCGTATTGGTTAGTGGTAATGGGGCTAACCGAGCAATTGGCCTTCTCCAAATGCCGTTTGATGTTTTGACATCAACCACTCTAACTGCGCCATCATCTCCTTGATGCACCTTTACAACACTTCCCAACGGCCATCGCAAAGGAGCTGATGTTAACCTTTTCTGTTTTCCACTTATGTCGATACTGCGGTTCGCATAAATACTCCCGTGACCATCGTTTCCAGAACTGCTCCTTTAGGTGAGTGACTAATTTCCATCTGGTTAAGAGGCTGGGCCGTGTTTCAGTAGAATCAAAATCGATTTGAGCGTTCAATGGTTCTCCAATTAGAAAGTGACCAGGTGTCAAAGCAGCCAAATCGTTCGGGTTGTTTGACATTGGGCTAATTGGTCGTGAATTGATAATACCCTCAATTTCAATTACCACTGTTAAAGTCAATATTGACTTCATGTTCTTCCTCTACGATATTCCGAAGTAGCTGCTGATGATGTGCGCCCCATTTTTGTAGGTTTAGACCTTGCTGACCTAGTATGTGTTTCAGCTCTCACTGAATTTCTAGTGTTGTATTCAGACTGTCATCTCCGCCGATTCCATCATCTACGTAAAAATTTCAAGTAAGAACCGGACTCCATAAGGATACTGTTCCATGTTTTCTTTAGCTATCTTCTCCAAACATTTAGTAGCCAAGTAGGGTGCGGATCGTGTTCCGTATTCATGTTCTCCAGTTCCCAGAGTTGAGCAATGGCTTTTTCTAGAATTGTTTCGTCTTCGGTACACATTCCACACGCTGCAGTTGATGATTGACTTGTGCTAACCTTTCCTGCGATGAACCAACCAAGTGCAGTATTTTGTAGAATGTGTAGATCATTAGCTAGTTTGATTTGTCCTATCTCCAATAACTGGTGATAAAACTCTGCACCCAATAACACATCGATTTTGTCAGGACGGTTGAATTCTGGATCGGCTAATACAATGGTTTTGGGAATTAGCCAGCGATCAGTGTTGATGGCTTGAGACGGTTGAGGAGAAATTATGTGTGGAAGCACTGCTGCTTCAAGCTGTGTAGTGAAGTTGCTGATTCGAGACTAACACGACGTAGACGCGATGTTGTACCTTTGTGCTGCTTGATCCGATTCCAGTGATACAGATTGAAGCTGGCTTAGGTGAAATTCCACGGCATTTAATGAAGCGTTCGCTGATGAGGTTGAGTTGTGATCCAGAGTCGAGAATTACTCTGCTTTGTACCTCTTTTCCGTTTGTAATATTGTTAACCATAGCAGCGCTGAGGAGTATGTAGCTATTCGGTTGGGAATGTTTGGCTGCGGTTAGCAATGCGGCTTCCTGGCTGTTTGGTGGGGCCTTTGTGACCACTGATGAGTATTCTTCAGACACATGGTTGTGTGGGAGATTGGTTTTTGATGTCGATTTGTTCACGTTCTGGTTGGGGTTTCCCAGATGCAGGAGTGTATTGTGCTTGTTAGTGCACTTCGTATAGCTTCTTGATATACAATTTTTTGCGTTGTGACCAGGTTTTAAACAGTTGACACAGCATTTTTGTTGTTGAACAAATTGAAGTCGTGCTGATGGTGATAACTGAAGAAACACTTTACATGCAAACAATGGGTGGTTTCCATTTTTGCACAGTACACAAAATAAAATGCTATGATTTTTGGATGTGATGAAAGTGCACACCTTTGGCCTTGAGTTGCTGATTTCTCCTTTTCCACTACCGCCTCCATTGATTGTAAGTGTTTTTTCAAGAATTTTAAGAATTCTTCCACTGTCGGGACTTCTCGTGGCTGCAATAGAGATTTTTCGTAACGCAAGCGTGTGGCTTGATCTAGCCTTTTTAGTAGCAAATGGAGCAGAACTGGGTACAGCTTGATGTGTGTATTTGAAGATTTTTGAGTGCTAACAGACACTCCAAAGTTTTTTCATGCAGCGTTTTATAGTTGTCGCTTGATGGTTTGTTTGGTGCATCGATCAGCTCTTGAAGTAGTTTACTGACCAGCAACCTTTTGTTGTTATATTGATCTACCACGATTGTCCATGCAGTATCAAAATTTTCTCCAGTGGCTGCGAAATGTTTTATTAAGTTGCTTCTCCCATCAACTGTGTTTTCAGATACCAGATTTTCTGGACCTTTGACATTGGTTGGTTTATTACTAGTGATGAAAATAAGTCATGAAATTCTTGCCACTTCAGATAATTTCCATCAAATTTTGGTATTGTAATTTTTGGCATTGGGAATGATTCTGGCTGACTACTATTATAACCAGGGTTAAGTTCAGTTGTGGTTCTGGTGTCGACCTTGACGAACTTCCGTACTTTCTTCTCTAAAATGATGAACCGCTCCACGTTGTAGCCTTATTTGAAAATGTTAACCTTCAATGTTTTCCCAGAGTTTTGAGGCAGTTGCTATGTCCTCATTAGTTGACTCTTGAAGTCAACAATCCAGAGAATTTATCATTGCTGTTTGCCTTCGTGTAGGCTTCACAAATTCGGTTGTTTTCATTGTCAGTTCTTGCCTTTCTTCAGGCTGAGGCTTTAGAGTTGGATTTTGCTTCCCAGATGGGGTTTGAGTAAATTTTTGTACGGCCGCTTCGAATATATTCTTATATTCTTGGAAGATATTCATGATCGCGGTGTAGTAGTCATCCGTGAAGTACTTGTGGTCGAGCGGTAGGTTCTCTAGTAGACGAATTTTATTGTCATTGGCTTCAAATTCTGAACACTCACCATTAGGCCTTCTTAATCTCTCCTGAAAATAGTTCTCAGATTCTTCTCTTGCAGAAGCATCCTTCTTGAAGTTTCGGATGATCAATTTTTTCGCCGACGTTCTTCTGACTGATAAAATTTTAAATTTTAAATTTTAAATTTTAAATTTTAAATTTTAAATTTTTAATTTTTAATTTTTAATTATTAATTTTTAACTTTTATATTTAATTTTTAATTTTTAATTTTTAATTTTTAATTTTTAATTTTTAATTTTTAATTTTTAATTTTTAATTTTTAATTTTTAATTTTTAATTTTTAATTTTTAATTTTTAATTTTTAATTTTTAATTTTTAATTTTTAATTTTTAATTTTTAATTTTTAATTTTTAATTTTTAATTTTTAATTTTTAATTTTTAATTTTTAATTTTTAATTTTTAATTTTTAATTTTAAATTTTAAATTTTAAATTTTTAATTTTGAATTTTTAATTATTAATTTTTAATTTTTAATTTTTAATTTTTAATTTTTAATTTTTAATTTTTAATTTTTAATTTTTAATTTTTAATTTTTAATTTTTAATTTTTTTTAATTTTCAATTTTTAATTTTTAATTTTTAATTTTTAATTTTTAATTTTTAATTTTTAATTTTTAATTTTTAATTTTTAATTTTTAATTTTTAATTTTTAATTTTTAATTTTTAATTTTTAATTTTTAATTTTTAATTTTTAATTTTTAATTTTTAATTTTTAATTTTTAAATTTTAATTTTTAATTTTTAATTTTTAATTTTTAATTTTTAATTTTTAATTTTTAATTTTTAATTTTTAATTTTTAATTTTTAATTTTTAATTTTTAATTTTTAATTTTTAATTTTTAATTTTTAATTTTTAATTTTTAATTTTTAATTTTTAATTTTTAATTTTTAATTTTTAATTTTTAATTTTTAATTTTTAATTTTTAATTTTTAATTTTTAATTTTTAATTTTTAATTTTTAATTTTTAATTTTTAATTTTTAATTTTTAATTTTTAATTTTTAATTTTTAATTTTTAATATTTAATTTTTTATTTTTAATTTTTAATTTTTAATTTTTATTTTTAATTTTTAATTTTTAATTTTTAATTTTTAATTTTTAATTTTTAATTCTTAATTTTTAATTTTGAATTTTGAATTTTGAATTTTGAATTTTTAATTATTAATTTTGAATTTTTTATTTTTAATTTTTAATTTTTAGTTTTTTTTTTAATTTTTAATTTTTAATGTTTAATTTTAAATTTTAAATTTTAAATTCTAAATTTTTAATTTTTAATTTTTAATTTTTAATTTTTAATTTTTAATTTTTAATTTTTAATTTTTAATTTTTAATTTTTAATTTTTAATTTTTAATTTTTAATTTTTAATTTTTAATTTTTAATTTTTAATTTTTAATTTTTAATTTTTAATTTTTAATTTTTAATTTTTAATTTTTAGTTTTTAATTTTTAATTTTTAATTTTTAATTTTTAATTTTTAATTTTTAATTTTTAATTTTTAATTATTAATTTTTAATTTTTAATTTTTAATTTTTAATTTTTAATTTTTAATTTTTAATTTTTAATTTTAATTTTTTATTTTTAATTTTTAATTTTTAATTTTGAATTTTGAATTTCTAATTTTTAATTTTTAATTTTTAATTTTTTAAATTTAATTTTTAATTATTAATTTTTAATTTTAAATTTTTAATTTTTTATTTTTAATTTTTAATTATTAATTTTTAGTTTTTTAATTTTAAATTTTAATTTTTAATTTTTAATTTTTTATTTTTAATTTTTAATTTTTAATTTTTAATTTTTAATTTTTAATTTTTAATTTTTAATTTTCAATTTATTTGTTGATCGATTTGATCAAATTTGTTTTTTACT
The DNA here is from genome assembly GCA_963682025.1 of Cordilura impudica. Classification (NCBI taxonomy): domain Eukaryota; kingdom Metazoa; phylum Arthropoda; class Insecta; order Diptera; family Scathophagidae; genus Cordilura; species Cordilura impudica. The sequence goes on from CAVMKG010000807.1 coordinate 33,672, forward strand.
GTCAATAATAGAAGTCAATAATAGAAGTTTGATTTTTCAAAAGATGGAGCAGATGTGCTTCATTTTCCTTGACCTCCGCAATTGTGTGTGCCATGTCTTTAGGAGTCCAACACCCCAAATATTGAAAGCGCGATATTTCCGACTAAATCAATTGCGTCTCTCTTATGTATTCTCCCGGAGAGCAGGGTACTGTCCATAGTTAATTCAGCTTCAGTGTGTTCAAAGTATTTGACCAGGTTTTTACATATCACCTTTTCTTGAATATCCTCGCATAAACGGTTTAGTGTTTTGGTTCCTTGTGAGAATATTGTTGATTATGACCGAAATTCTTCAAAGTCATAATAAATTAGCAGCTGCCATTCTGTGGATGAAACGACCGCCTTTCCGAACTGCATGTTAGATAGCTGTGCTCCTAATACCAATTGGAGTAGAATGAGGGCCATCATAGCAGTGAAGACGTATTGTGTTGTGGAAGTGCGCCTTTTTTTCTTCGAAAATTCAAACATCTCCTTTTGGCAAAGGTTTACTTTATTTAACTAATTCAGATAAGAAATATTCGCCAAATTGGGATTAACATGGATAGATGTTTTACCAGATTCCGTATTGGTTAGTGGTAATGGGGCTAACCGAGCAATTGGCCTTCTCCAAATGCCGTTTGATGTTTTGACATCAACCACTCTAACTGCGCCATCATCTCCTTGATGCACCTTTACAACACTTCCCAACGGCCATCGCAAAGGAGCTGATGTTAACCTTTTCTGTTTTCCACTTATGTCGATACTGCGGTTCGCATAAATACTCCCGTGACCATCGTTTCCAGAACTGCTCCTTTAGGTGAGTGACTAATTTCCATCTGGTTAAGAGGCTGGGCCGTGTTTCAGTAGAATCAAAATCGATTTGAGCGTTCAATGGTTCTCCAATTAGAAAGTGACCAGGTGTCAAAGCAGCCAAATCGTTCGGGTTGTTTGACATTGGGCTAATTGGTCGTGAATTGATAATACCCTCAATTTCAATTACCACTGTTAAAGTCAATATTGACTTCATGTTCTTCCTCTACGATATTCCGAAGTAGCTGCTGATGATGTGCGCCCCATTTTTGTAGGTTTAGACCTTGCTGACCTAGTATGTGTTTCAGCTCTCACTGAATTTCTAGTTTTGTATTCAGACTGTCATCTCCGCCGATTCCATCATCTACGTAAAAATTTCAAGTAAGAACCGGACTCCATAAGGATACTGTTCCATGTTTTCTTTAGCTATCTTCTCCAAACATTTAGTAGCCAAGTAGGGTGCGGATCGTGTTCCGTATTCATGTTCTCCAGTTCCCAGAGTTGAGCAATGGATTTTTCTAGAATTGTTTCGTCTTCGGTACACATTCCACACGCTGCAGTTGATGATTGACTTGTGCTAACCTTTCCTGCGATGAACCAACCAAGTGCAGTATTTTGTAGAATGTGTAGATCATTAGCTAGTTTGATTTGTCCTATCTCCAATAACTGGTGATAAAACTCTGCACCCAATAACACATCGATTTTGTCAGGACGGTTGAATTCTGGATCGGCTAATACAATGGTTTTGGGAATTAGCCAGCGATCAGTGTTGATGGCTTGAGACGGTTGAGGAGAAATTATGTGTGGAAGCACTGCTGCTTCAAGCTGTGTAGTGAAGTTGCTGATTCGAGACTAACACGACGTAGACGCGATGTTGTACCTTTGTGCTGCTTGATCCGATTCCAGTGATACAGATTGAAGCTGGCTTAGGTGAAATTCCACGGCATTTAATGAAGCGTTCGCTGATGAGGTTGAGTTGTGATCCAGAGTCGAGAATTACTCTGCTTTGTACCTCTTTTCCGTTTGTAATATTGTTAACCATAGCAGCGCTGAGGAGTATGTAGCTATTCGGTTGGGAATGTTTGGCTGCGGTTAGCAATGCGGCTTCCTGGCTGTTTGGTGGGGCCTTTGTGACCACTGATGAGTATTCTTCAGACACATGGTTGTGTGGGAGATTGGTTTTTGATGTCGATTTGTTCACGTTCTGGTTGGGGTTTCCCAGATGCAGGAGTGTATTGTGCTTGTTAGTGCACTTCGTATAGCTTCTTGATATACAATTTTTTGCGTTGTGACCAGGTTTTAAACAGTTGACACAGCATTTTTGTTGTTGAACAAATTGAAGTCGTGCTGATGGTGATAACTGAAGAAACACTTTACATGCAAACAATGGGTGGTTTCCATTTTTGCACAGTACACAAAATAAAATGCTATGATTTTTGGATGTGATGAAAGTGCACACCTTTGGCCTTGAGTTGCTGATTTCTCCTTTTCCACTACCGCCTCCATTGATTGTAAGTGTTTTTTCAAGAATTTTAAGAATTCTTCCACTGTCGGGACTTCTCGTGGCTGCAATAGAGATTTTTCGTAACGCAAGCGTGTGGCTTGATCTAGCCTTTTTAGTAGCAAATGGAGCAGAACTGGGTACAGCTTGATGTGTGTATTTGAAGATTTTTGAGTGCTAACAGACACTCCAAAGTTTTTTCATGCAGCGTTTTATAGTTGTCGCTTGATGGTTTGTTTGGTGCATCGATCAGCTCTTGAAGTAGTTTACTGACCAGCAACCTTTTGTTGTTATATTGATCTACCACGATTGTCCATGCAGTATCAAAATTTTCTCCAGTGGCTGCGAAATGTTTTATTAAGTTGCTTCTCCCATCAACTGTGTTTTCAGATACCAGATTTTCTGGACCTTTGACATTGGTTGGTTTATTACTAGTGATGAAAATAAGTCATGAAATTCTTGCCACTTCAGATAATTTCCATCAAATTTTGGTATTGTAATTTTTGGCATTGGGAATGATTCTGGCTGACTACTATTATAACCAGGGTTAAGTTCAGTTGTGGTTCTGGTGTCGACCTTGACGAACTTCCGTACTTTCTTCTCTAAAATGAGGAACCGCTCCACGTTGTAGCCTTATTTGAAAATGTTAACCTTCAATGTTTTCCCAGAGTTTTGAGGCAGTTGCTATGTCCTCATTAGTTGACTCTTGAAGTCAACAATCCAGAGAATTTATCATTGCTGTTTGCCTTCGTGTAGGCTTCACAAATTCGGTTGTTTTCATTGTCAGTTCTTGCCTTTCTTCAGGCTGAGGCTTTAGAGTTGGATTTTGCTTCCCAGATGGGGTTTGAGTAAATTTTTGTACGGCCGCTTCGAATATATTCTTATATTCTTGGAAGATATTCATGATCGCGGTGTAGTAGTCATCCGTGAAGTACTTGTGGTCGAGCGGTAGGTTCTCTAGTAGACGAATTTTATTGTCATTGGCTTCAAATTCTGAACACTCACCATTAGGCCTTCTTAATCTCTCCTGAAAATAGTTCTCAGATTCTTCTCTTGCAGAAGCATCCTTCTTGAAGTTTCGGATGATCAATTTTTTCGCCGACGTTCTTCTGACTGATAACCAATTCGTTGAACGAGGCCATTGTTGGTTGTTGATAATTTTTGATAGGATCCTGGTGTGGGTCCTGTTGATAATTGACTCCTTGTTGCGGGTCCAAAGAATTATGAGTTCCTGTGCCTTGTTACAGAATCACGTCGGGATCACCAAAAGTGTTTATTCACTGGTTTGCCAATTTAAGTTGTTTTTCAATATCAGCACATATACTGAATTGAACGTTATTTTCTTTGGTTAAACAATCGGCACTTAAACTGTGTTTCTCCTTTGATTGAAATTCCACGTTTTGGTTGTAAAACAAGAATCACACTTTATTTTAAATTTTCATACTTATATACTAATTTTATAAAATTATCATTTCTTTAACTCAGCATTAATGAAGTTTATTGGCATAAAATTGTTTGTTCAAATTGATGACGCTATGACTGCAATATTTCATGGTCATTCGACTAATGAACTTATTAATGCTGCGTTAACATAAAAGAAAAATAAAATTGTTTTCATAAACAAAAAACAAAAATAAAGTAAAACATATATATAAAATAAGAGTAAGAAGAACAAAATTGAACGTTAGAATATGTATAAACATTTTAATTTTTAATTTAAAATTTTTTATTTTTAAGTTTTAATTTTTAGTTTTTAATTTTTAATTTTTAATTTTTAATTTTTAATTTTTAATTTTTAATTTTTAATTTTAATTTTTAATTTTAAATTTTTAATTTTAAATTTTAAATTTTTAATTTTTAATTTTTAATTTTTAATTTTTAGTTTTTAATTTTTAATTTTCAATTTTTAGTTTTTAACTTTTAATTTTTAATTTTTAACTTTTAATTTTTAACTTTTAATTTTTAATTTTTAATTTTTAATTTTTAATTTTTAATTTTTAATTTTTAATTTTTAATTTTTAATTTTTAATTTTTAATTTTTAATTTTTAATTTTTAATTTTTAATTTTTAATTTTTAATTTTTAATTTTTAATTTTTAATTTTTAATTTTTAATTTTTAATTTTTAATTTTTAATTTTTAATTTTTAATTTTTAATTTTTAATTTTTAATTTTTAATTTTTAATTTTTAATTTTTAATTTTTAATCTTTAATTTTTAATTTTTAATTTTTAATTTTTAATTTTTAATTTTTAATTTTTATTGTTAATTTTTAATTTTTAATTTTTAATTTTTAATTTTTAGTTTTTAATTTTTAATATTTAATTTTTAATTTTTAATTTTTAATGCTTAATTTTTAATTTTTAATTCTTAGTTTTTTTTTTTAATTTTTCATTTTCAATTTTTAATTTTAATTTTTAATTTGTTATTTTTAATTTTCAATTTATAATTTTAAATTTTAAATTTTAAATTTAAATTTTAAATTTAAATTTTAAAATTATAAATTTCAAATTTGAAATTTAAAATTTTAAATTTTAAACTTTAAATTATGAATTTTTAATTTTAAATTTTAATTTTTAATATTCATTTTTAATTTTTTATTAATTTTTCAATTTTAATTCATAATTTTTCATTTTTCATTTATCTTTTTCCATTTTTCGTTTTTCGGTTTTCATTTTTCATTTTCCATTTTCATTTTCCATTCTCCATTTTTCATTTTTCATTTTCCATTTTTAATTTCTTATTTTTAATTTTTCATTTTTAATTTTTCATTATCCATTTTCCATTTTTCATTCTCCTTTTCCATTTTTCATTTTTCGTTTTTCAATATTTAACTTTTATTTCTATTTTTTTATTTTTTATTTTTATAAATTTTTAATATTTAATTTTTAACTTTAACGATAAAAAATAAGTGATGATACGTGCTTAGGCCAATATACACGAGTAGTATTAATATACACAGAACCGCAATGACTTCAACATTAAGAAGAATTACAACATATACAACATATCTTAACCCTTTGACGACCAATGGGACACATATGTCCCATTTGTTTTTTTACCTCTGACAGTCACATTTTTCAACGGATTTTACCCAAATTAATTTTATTCGATAAAAAACAAATGTGTCTTTTGAAAGGCGTTTAAAAATTTAAGTTTTTTTTTCTTCGAATTGATTTTTAAGTCATCTCTAAGTCAAAAATATGTGATTTTTTTTTTCAATTTTTATTTCCTCAAATCTCGGAAAATAAATAACACATTAGTATAATCTTTTAGAATTATATGGACCAATGCCTCATCTAACCAGAACATTCAACACTTTTGGATTTGCTTTTGTAGTTTTCCCGGGAGACCTTAAAATAAAATGGGACATATGTGTCCCATTGGTCGACAAAGGTAAAAATAAAGGAATTTTTTTTAGTTTTAAATTTATTTTTTATTTCAATGCAATTGCACAAAAAACTTAAATATTTCATTAAAAACAAAATCAAGTAACTTCAAGAATAGAAACTAAAACAATAATTCATTATAAAATAATAAAATAGATGTCAAAATATGGTTGGCACAGAAATTATTGGTGGTGGATTTCAAAGCAATTTCGTTCATTTGTGTAGCAAAATGGCTTATTGCAAGTGGAGCAAATTGAATTTGTTCGATTGTCTATGCCATTTTTGGTGCAAACAATACATCGCCTTCGCACTCCACTATCCATTCTGGTAAGATGGTGACCAGATAAAGGCAATTTAGCAGTGCTCAGTCTTGCTCGTTTGGATCCATCTCGTGGTGTTGTGCTGGTTTCATATTTACGGCTAGAGAAAGAATTGATCAACTGTGATGCGAGCTGTGAGCGAAATTCCAGGAGTGAAATCCAAAATGGAGATGAGCTATTTGTAGATAATTTGTCGTAAATAATGTAGGAATTTAGCACTCCTAAATCAATTAAATCAAAAAAGAGGCGAAGATAGAATTTAATCTTCGATTTTCGGCTGTTTTCATAATATGACTGATATGAGAGTGTTTATTAGTAAATAACTTTTTTTTTTTTTATTTATATTCAAAATTTTATGTAAATAACCAGTGCTGGCATCGCAACGACACCACAGTTTGAAGCCCCAAGATATTGGTTTATCTTTCATATACTGCTTCATTATATTTCGACCTTTAAATTTCACCATGTGCTCATCAATTGACTGTCGTTTACTTTCAGTCACAGAATTCCCGAATGCCACATTGAAATGGTTTAAAACTGATCGAATTTTGTATGCTCGATCATACGATGGGTCATCACGGGATGGCTGCACAGCGTTGTTTGCAAAATGCAAGTTGGAACGAATTTCTTCAAAACGTGAACGAGTCATAACGTTTGAAACCATTGGTACTGAATATATTGGTAATGTTGACCAATAAAGTCTGGTTTCTGGCAATCGGTGTATAGACATTACAAGGATAATACCAAAAAATGCCTTCAATTCATATTTATTTATCGAATACACGATGCCTTTTTGCTGACAATAGATATTTGATTGTTGAATGATCATATCCATCAGAGTATCAAAATCACAAACAGCGTTGAAGACTTCTGAGATCTCGGGCATTTCATCAACAGCTTCCAAATTTGGTAGTAAAACCTTTCCATATTCATAGTCTGGATCCTCATATGTAGGTGGAACATAATTGTCCTTTGTTTTTCTCCATTTAAATGTCACTTGCCGTTCCTGAACAGTTGCAGACTTTAGCGGAATTTGATTTCTTGGCCCTTTAGTCACAGTCGTTTTGCTTGTTGATGGTTCCTCAGAGGATAGCACATCTTCAATCTCAATTTCTTCATCAGACTCTAAGTCTTCGATGTCGTTTTCAAGAAAACCAATATCTTCGTCATCCAACTCAAACTGATTTTCATCATCTTCACTAGCTGATGCATCTATAACCTGTAATATTTCATCATCAGTTCTACAGAAACGACGAATTCTCTTCATACCGAACACACTGTATTATCCGTGTTTAATTTAAAATAAAACTTGCGATCAGCACTCTTCCTTTCAACAATCAATATGACACTAAATTAGTTACTAAACTTTATTCTAACTCAAATTTTTAAAATAGAGCACAAGTTACATTGAGCTTTTGCAGGTGCATAATATTGAGCACGAAGGTACTCAATAAGAAGTTACTCAAAAGCATTCTAGTGTACATACTAGAAAATACCGTTGGAAATATCTCGGAGTAGAGAAAAACAATAACAAATATTTAATTAAGTCGTAATACACCAGGTGTTAGAAATAGTAATAATATACCCTACTACTTCTCTGCATATACTTTGAAATATACAACTTTATGTACAATCCGTGACACGGAATTTCTTTCCTGACCATAAGGGACTAATAATTTAAGATTTTTTTGTTATTTTGCAACGCATGCTAAGCAAACGTGAAAGAAAAAAAAATTAATTTTCGCTTTGGTCAGTGCAAAAAAAATGTTCACACTTTTTGACACTTACCGACCAATGGGACATATATGTCCCATTTTTTTTTTCATATAAGGAGTAAAAAAATAAATTTTTTAAAATTTTTTTTTTTAATAATGTACATATCATAGCAAGAATCCGCAAAAAAAAAGATAAATATTCCAGCGGTTTAACTTTGGTCGTCAAAGGGTTAAGAAAAAAAAAACACACTGAAAAATTTTATTTTTTCAAGAGTTTTTTCAAAGTTTCATTCATAACTCCTTTGGGATGTTAATAAACGATTTGATACAAAAACGAACGGTCTAGCTTAGATATTGACGGCGTGATCGTGATTTCCACAGACAGACGGACAGACGGTCAACTTCCATTGTTACAATAATCAAGAAAATATATGGTCTTGGGGTCTCCGGAATTTATTTCGATGCGTTACAAACGGAATGACAAACCTATATATACCCTCTGCCACTGAGGTGTGGATGGTATAAAAATATTAAAAGCTGTTTTTACTAAGATTATTATTTTGTTTAATTTTTACTAAGAAAAAAATAAGAAATATAATTACCACAATCTTAAGAACAATAATCAGTTAATAATCTAACCCATAAAAACAAAGTTTTTATTAAAACTGTTTCTTTCCTTACGGATATGAGTTTTGAATATCTCCGTGACAGTGGGTGACTGTATGTGACTATCTTAAAATTAATCTTTGGCCACAACAAGTCTAAGGGCAAAGTTTCAGATCCATCGGATGAGGGAAGTGGGGTTTTAATCTCTCAGTGACTGTGCGTGACTATGTCAAAGTTAATCTTTTTTTCACAGCAAGTCTATCGACCAAGTGTCAGATCGATCGGATAGAGAAAATGACATTAAGATCACTCCGTGTCTGCGCGTGACTATGCGAGTTACGTATCCGTACCCAAGTTCAACCTACGCCACTGAAATAAGCATAGAAGATTTAATAAAGAAATACACACATTGCTGATTGTTTTCATTAACAAACTAAAACCAAAATTTCTGCTTTGCTTTCAGTTCATTAGCATTAAGAATAAAAAAATATATCAAGTAATATTGCAGTAACAAACTGAAGGCAAGAAATTCCCCTTTGCTTTCAGTACGTTAATAAAAAATTAAATAAGTAAATGTATCGAATAACGCTTATCGATCGTTTTGATTTTTTCAGGCTGAAAACAAAAGTTCTACTTTGTTTTCGATTTTGTTGACATTAAGAGAAAAAAAGATTCGATGGCATTTTTTTGAAAATATATAGAACATGGAAACAAAGTTTTTAGCTAGTCTTAAGATCAATGTTAACAAATAAAGTAGATTTTGTTTGGTGCTAAAACCAAAAAATTCTTGTGTTTTTTTTAACAACGTAATTGGCACAGTCGGGAAGTTAGAATCTAAAGATACTAACTAAAAGAACCTAAACGATCAAAATATTTGTGAACTTGAAAACAAATATTATAAATTTAAATTTTGAGAAAAAACAACCCTTAAATAAACTGAAAACATTTGTGAACTTAAAGACAAAATTATAAATTTTGGAAAAATCGTGAAAAAAAACTCTTAAATAAACTGAAAAGATTTGTGAACTTAAAAACAAAATTATAAATTTTGTGAAAATCCTGAAAAACCTTAAATAAACCCCAAAAATTAGAAATAAAATTTGTGTGAAAGGTGCAAAGAAGTATACTCATATGCATAGACAATCAAAATTCGATAAGAACCGTAATATCCAAGAAGAAATGGCCGAACCAACCAGAGCAAATATGGAGGAGGTATTCGTAGACAAGTGATGATTACGGAACTGCAACAACAAATCAGACTTAATGCAATGGAACAACAGCAAAATGTTCAAATGGCACAACAGGCTGAAGGCCACAACCGACGTCTATCTGTGGTGGAAGTCCTTCAACAATTTCGACAATTGAGGAGCTTGGATGAAAAACGCAACGTATTGGCCTTTATTAATTCGATGGAAGCAATTCTGTGTTCGCCGAATGACCAGGAGTTATTGAAATTGGCTATGTCCATTGTTGTGAACGACAAGATAATCGGTGAAGCAGCAAAATATGTTCAGGAGCTGGGAATAGATGCGACTTGGGAGGAAATTAAGAATAAGCTGCTGGACCAATACCGACTGAGATATACGTATGGGGATGTGGTTATGAATTTTCGTTATCTAAAAGTAAGTAATCTAAGAGAACTCTTCGAATTCGCTATAAAAACTAAATTTGAATTAAACCAAATATATATGTACGACGAGGACAAGCCCACATTGTATAGACCAGAATGTCTTGAAAGGGACTTAGTTAACATAATAATTGACAAAATCGATATCACAATGAGATCACATTCCGACAAACGGAGCTCTTTAAATCAATTAATGACTAAATATACTCAGATTGAAGCTTTGGATGATTATATGGTGATTCATACTAAATTTAGAAAAATTCATAGAACTGTCAACCGTAGTGCGAAATGGAACAATACGGAAGGAAATTACAGTTATAATGACGGCGAGAATGCTAATAGAAATTCGAACAGAAAAAAAAACTACAATAATAATAATAATTACATTAATAAACAAAACCCTGCAAATTATTACCGCACTGAAAGGCAATCATAAGGACAACAGATCTCTTGAAACGGTTACCATCCTAATAGATACACACCAAATAACACAACCATACAAGAAATTCGAATGCTAACAATTCCAACCAGACAGGGGTTACCCGTATGAGCGTGGATACTCGTAACTCCAGAATGGGTCCTGAACCTATGGAGGTGGGAACTATCCATGAAGCTCGGGCAAATGAGGAAAGCGAAATAAATTTTATCATAGCGCCTCAAGGACCACATTGCCCAAAGTGAGGATTTCAATAGGGAAACAGAACATTAGGTGCCTTGTCGATACAGGCTCTACTACCAGTATTCTAAGAGAAGGACTATTAACAGAACAGTTTCAGAAAATTACACTTAGGAATCCTTTATTTTATAAAACGCTAAATGGTACAAATGAAATTAAATATGTAGTGACTACACCATTCCCAGAGGAATTTGGTTGTCTTGGTACACTTCAGTGGAAGGTTATTAATTTTTCAAACAAAAACTTCTCTGGTATAATTGGATAAAATTTTTTGCAAGCCCTAAGGGCGAAAATTGATTACGAACGAAAATGTATCGATATATTGAATAATAAACTATATTTCGAAGAATATAATTACCCCGAATATGTACAAAATGTTTGTAATTTACAACAAATAGAAAATAGAAACGTAAAAGATGGTATTAATTTATCCCATATGAATGACGAGGAACGCCAGACAACCCTAAGGCTGCTTACCGAGTTCGAGGATTTATTCTTTAAAGACGGTGACATCTTGTCATACACAAACCAGGTATCTCATGAGATAATAACCACAAATGAGAGGGGTTTATACTCTAAAATATACAGGTATCCGCAAATACATGAGGAAAAAATTAAACGTCAAATTAATGAAATGATTGAATCATTGTGAATCATTGATCCATTGTGGATCGTCGAGAAGAAATTAGACAATTCCGGAAAAAGAAAATATAGAATCGTTATAGATTACAGAAAGCTAAATGAATATACTGTCCATGATAAATATCCCATTCCGAACGTGAACTCGCTATTAGATAAACTTGGTAGAGCGCAATACCTTACAACTTTGGACTTGGCTAAGGGTTTCCATCAAATTCCGGTTAGAGAGGCAGACAGGGCAAAAACCACATTCTCAACACCTTTCGGACACTACGAATTTATTCGTATGCCATTTGGCTTGAAAAATGCCCCATCAACTTTTCAAAGGTTGAGGAATAAAATTCTTTACGAATACATAAATAAAATATGCCTAGTTTATATGGACGACATACTGGTGTTCGGAACTTCTTTAGAAGAACACTTGACTAATTTGAAATTTATATTTGGGGCACTTAAGAGGGCAGGACTGAAAATACAAGTCGATAAATGCGACTTTCTTAAAAAAGAAACGCAATTCCTGGGTCACATCCTCACAATGGATGGAATAAGACCATATCCGGAAAAGGAATCTAAAGATACCAAATAGTACAAAGAAAATAAAATCTTTCCTAGGAATGACAGGCTTTTACAGGAAGTTTATAAAGGATTATGCAAAAATTGCATACCCTATGACACGGTTTTTGAACAAGGATCAACCAATCAATGAGCATGATCCTGCTTTTATTACTTCTTTCTCCAGTATTGCGTTACCCCAATTTCACAAAAAAAATTTAAATTTACTACTGATGCCAGCAACTTCGCAATAGGGGCCGTTCTGTCTCAAGATGGCCAGCCTGTTGCATATGCATCCAGATTTCTAAATAAGCATGAGACAACGTTTTTTTTTAACAACATAATTTGCGTGACTTCTCCAAAATTAATATATAGTCACGACAGGACTATGGACCAAGTTTCAGATCGATCGGATGAAAAAAATGACATTTAGATCACTTCGTGACTGTGCGTGACTATGCGTGACTGTGCGCGACTATGCCAAAGTTAATCTATTTTCACAGCAAGTCTATCAGATCGATCGGATAAGGGGCAATGGGTTTTAGATCACTACGTGACTGTGCGTGACTATGCGTGACTGTGCGTGACTACCCCAAAAATAATCTTTAGTCACAACAAGACTATGGGCCAAGTTTCAGATCAATTGGATGAGGGGGAATGGGGTCCACCCACGACAGACAGACAGAGAATATGAGTTAAAAGAAAGAGTTTAAAAATCACCAATTTTTAAGCAAAAAATTAAAGAAGTGATTTTCGGATTCTTTAACTCACGTAACCTTGACTGTCACCAAGGCCAGATGAGTACTCGCTTTCATCAAACGTTGACCAAAGGAATTTGTCGATCCCTATACTACTAACCAGCTATTTACGACTCTAGTAAGACCGATTTTCGAAAATGGATCCATAATTTGGGATCCCTATTATAAAATTCATCAACAACATGTTGAATCTGTTCAGAAGTAATTTCTACTTTTTTGTTTGCATGGTTTGCCATCGTAAAAAGTCGTAGAATCATGCTAAAACTTTCTTTTGTGATCAGTCTAATTGAAGATGAAGTCAGCTACAAATTTCATTTAAATAAAATTTGATTTAATGCTACTCCACGTTTGGTACGACATTTGGAACTACTAAATGTTAAACTTTTTCGATCAAACTATGCTCTTGCGGATCCATTCAGGAGAATTTGTTGCGATTTTAACAACCCATACATATAAATACATAAATTTGTCACTGTCAAGCAATGTAATAAAACAAAATTTAATAATGTACTCAAACTCATAATTAATTCTTTAAGTTTAGTTTAGTTTGGACAGTCGGAAGGAATTCATGATGCACCACATCATGAAACTCAAAGAAAACTGTTAACATGACGTTGATTTTTGAACGACTTTGGCTTTCATGGTAGTCAGAAAGCATTGTTCAGAGATATTAATGAGATGCTCCTTTTCAAATAAAATATTTTGAGTCTCAAGTCTCAATTGAGACTTGACGCATTTGATGCCCAAAAAACATTTTAAAATGATGTTGACTGGCATCAATCGACGATTTTTCGTAATCAAAACTTTTTCCTTGACGTGTAAACAGTTTACTTTGACATAACCTGGTCGGCGCGGGCCTTGTGCAATATCCCTAATGCTTCTGCAGCAAAAAATTCATTCCGCAAACAAAATTCTATGGTCAAAGTACTACTAGTACTGCCAGCCTAAAAAAATATTTAGCCAAATCCATAAATCCGCATAGTTTTCACCTTTTCATTTGGGAACAGTACTTTATGCTACTTTATCACTATTGTCACTTTCAAAGAACTATTTCTTAAAAAGTAGTGATTTTTTTTTGAAAAAAAAAAAGGAAACAAGAAGTATAAAAAACATTATGGCACAATTGTTCATTGGCAATACAAAATGTATAACGTAACCTAACGCATGCTGGACGAAAAATTTTACAAGTGTTGTAGAAATTAAATTGTTGACGTATTTGTACGTGTGGTTTTTCGATTGTCTTCTATAAACCGACTGTAAAACACAATTTTTTTGGATACTTGGATACAATGTTAAAGTTAAATCTGGAAAACAAAGCATTTATTTACAATCCAATATTGAAATTGTTCCTTGCAAAAATCTTTGATAACAAATAAACGAAATAAACGTCCGAAAATGGAAGGAAATTACCAGACATCCGAGAGGGATATAAAACTGTGGCGAGCTACGCCAGAAATTGTTTTAGATAGATATGTTAGAAATCAATTCTGAACGACGTTTGAAGGCCAAACCTATATTTATGTTGAAATATTTGGACACGAATAATTGGTGTGGCAAGTTATTTGACTTAATTGCAAAACAGCTCATTTTTTTAACAACTGGTACAAATACATGGAGAAATTTATTGTAATTATTGTAAAGTCTACAGAAGAGTTTATTACTATTTTTTAAAATCATAATTATGCAACATCAAACTTATAACTGCTGAATACGTCATGAATGAATTGATGTCTTGCGTCGACCCATTGAGAGGTATTTGGCCATAGTAAAAATCAATCTCAGGTAGAGTTTCCCGTGACTCTGATAATAAGCATAATTTTGAGACTGTCCTTTATTAATAAAACTAAATATATATAGTAATTTAATAAGTTGTTGTTTTTATTTTTGAATTTTTCGAAAAAATTTGTACAGTCTTAGCATTACTGTTCTCAAGTAGAGTTCAACAATTAATGTTACTTATTGTTACAAAATTTGCATTATTTTTAAATGTATAGTAGGTTCCATATGAAGATAATTACACCATGCTACAAAAGATAATAAGACTTATTAAATGACCTAGTGGAGGTTATTCGTGTACATAAAAAATTAAAAATTTCTAAAGCCGTAACACGTTGTATTTTTGCATTTGTGTAATACAAATTTCATAAAAAATTTGGTAAAGTTGGGCGAAAGCCAAATATTTTCCTGACATCACAGTATGCCGAACACCTAACGGTCGTTCGGACACTACCGATTTGAATAAAAAAATATTTTAACAACAAAAATTCTGTATTATAATTATGACGGTGCAAGAAATAAATAAATAAGTAAAATAAAATAAATAAATAGCCCAACAAAAAAAATGCATTACCAAAATTCTGTGAAATAACCACAATTCTAAACTAGTAGTAGTTCTAACCGTAGTCCGAATAACTAATGAGTACAACAACTAAAAGATATAACATTTTTGAATGATATTAATATGGATGTTATGGAATAACCTGTTCATTCTGAACTAATTCCTTTTTTTGCTGAAATATGATTCGCGAGAGATTCATTCACTATAAATGTAATGCTAATTCATTATTATTTTTAGGACTGATTACCACTGCAAAATTTTGTATCGCATTATAAATATGTATATTAATTTACCCCATAGAGTATTTAATATTGTTGAAGGGATTAAATATTTTAGAATAATTGAGTATAATGCTCCTGTTATTTATCTTCAACTCAACCAGTGTTATCTATACTGATATAATTTTATTTTGTTGCCTTAGTAAAAATTTAAATATTAACATATTTTATAGTTTACCTTAACATTTTGTTACCGCTTTTAATTTTTTTCTTCCTTCCAGTTATTGAAGCATTGCTGAGGGAGTCTTTGGAATCTGAATCAGACATTGGTTGCACTCCCTGCGTTCCAACTTTTTCTCGTTCATCCTAAAAAATACAATATTACGATCATAGCCTTTAATTTGAGCCCTTATTGTTATTGTTTTTTTTACAGGTTCTTATCATTGCTTTGATTGTAAATATTTCAATGCAATAAAAACAAACAGAAAAAAGTAAAAGTGTTAAATTCGGCTTAAACCCAATATTACACCCAATATTGGGTACGACTTTCCCTTTAAAACTGGTATTAATTTCGAATACCAATTAAATTTAAAGTTAATTGTTTTTTTTTTTTGTTTTTGTTTTTCTGTTGGCCAGTTTCTACTATAATTTCTTTATTATAAAAAATAATGATCATGTATTCTGCAGAAAGAATTAATTACTATTTGAAAAATTGCATTATTTTTCTCTTACTAGAGTAGAAAACCTATAAGTTCCCTAAGTACTTCATAGAACACCAATAAAATTCATTATTTAACGCAGCCGGTGTTATAATACCCAAGGATTGGTCCCAGTAAGAATGTTTTGAGACCTTACAAGTTATACGATAATTCGGAACAAATTCAAGTGCTTCTTGGCTAACAAATTATTAATATTAAAAAAAGCTAATTTTAAATTGTTTTTACCTGAATTAGCTACTAATATGTTAACACTGTGGAACAAATTCAGGTTAGCAAAAGTTAGGTCGATTCTGAGAGTGATGGGTATCGCGGCGTTTGTTTATGTTAGTTCGAATTTTTCTTTAATCGACGTTCGAACTTTGCAGTCAAATGCCGATTTTCAGCATATTGTTTATATGGTTTTTTTTTTGGCTATAACTCGTCGACTAATTGATACTTTTTCAATCTGTAAAAGCCAAATTATTGCTAGTGACCTGTGCAACAATTAAAATTTTTAAAAAAATCGACTTAGAAAATTTTTGCGGTGCTTATGAAGCAAAATGTTGGAAAAATTTCTTTTTTTTCATGCTTTTTGAAAATATTTTCCATAAAACTAAGTCTTTTTTGCTTTCTGTTTGATCTATAATATGCTTCTCAGTTTCTTCAATAAATTTCATTTGAAAAGAAAATGGTCTTAGTCCATAATTTGCGTTAAAATCCCAAAACCATTAAATAAATAGCGATTTAGGTAGAAGTAATTAAAAAATGAAGTTCCAAGAATTAGGAATTAGTAAAACAACTTTTTTGTTTTCAACCACCGCACAGGTAGCGACTTTTTTTATTTCGTAAAAGCGAACAAATTTCAAAAATGAAGATTCAGTTATGACTCGAAACTCAGCCGAAGCTGATGTCTTTTAATTTTCGCTCGGTCGTGATAAAATTCGCTATTAATTTTTTTGGAACTTATTTTATTTTGTGAGGGATTTATTTTAAGTGCATCGGTTTCATAAAAATAACAAAAAAACATTGTAAAGGGTGATTTTTTAAGAGCTATAGGAAAGTTTTCCAAAAAAAAAAAAACACATAAAATTCAGAAAAATGCATGAAATCTTTATTTGAATCGATAGTACGGTCCATATAATTTAATGTTTGAAGATTATTTCATGCAAATGTTGACCGTGACTGCGCCTCAAATGGTCCATCCGCTTAGTCCAATTTTGGCATACTCTTTCCAACATTGCGGCCGGTATCTCACGAATAAATGCTTCAATGCTGTCTTCCAATGCGTCAATTAAAGCGGGATTGTCTGTATAGACATGAGCTTTAACATAGCCCCACAAAAAATAGTCTAAAGGCGTTAAATCGCACGATCTAGGCGGCCAATTGACCTATCCCGAACGTGAAATAATATGTTCATCGAACTCGCCTCTCAATAAGTCCATTGTTGCGCGTGCTGTGTGGCATGTGGCACCGTCTTGTTGAATCCACATGTCATGCAAGTCAAGCTCTTGCATTTTGGACAAAAAAAAGTTGGATATCATCTCTCGGTAGCGCTCACCATTCACAGTTACGTTACGATTCGCATCATCTTTGAAGAAGTACGGTCCAATGATGCCACCAGCCCATAAACCGCACCAAACTATGAATTTTTCTGGATGCATTGGTAGCTCTTCCAATGCTTCTGGCTGATATTCACTCCAAAATCGACAATTTTGCTTATTTACGTACCCATTGAGCAAAAAATGAGCTTCGTCGCTGAACACAATTTTTCGGTAAAAAAGTGGATCTTCGGCCAACTTTCCAAGAGCCCATTCACCAAAAATTCTACGTTGCGGTAGGTCGTTCGGCTTCAATTCTTGCACCAGCTGTATTTTGAAAGGCTTCACACCTAAATCCTTCCGCAAAATTTTCCACGTTGTTGAGTAACAGAGGCCCAATTGCTGCGAACGGCGACGAATCGATAATTGATGGTCATCATTAACACTGGCCGATACAGCTGCGATATTTTCTTCAGTTCGCACTCTACGTAAGCGTGTTGGTGGGTTAATGTCCAACAATGTAAATTTGGTGCGAAATTTAGTCACAATAGCCCGAATAGCCGCTTCAGTGGGTCGATTAAACTGACCATAAAATGGAAGAAGCGCGCGATGAACTTTCTTAACAGAGCACGCATTTTGATAATAAAATTCAATAACTTGCAAACGAACAACGTATTTAAGACGATTCATGGTTAAATTATAGTCCAAACTGAAGATGTTTGACAATGAAACAAAACACGAAACGTGCGTCAGCTGTTTAAACCAGTGTTGGCAAAAAGATAATAGCTAAAAAATCACCCTTTATAATATATATTGTATTAAAAATGTCGGAACCAAAATGTAAAATGGTCCATTTTTGTAATGTTTGTGGACCATTTGTGACAATGCGAGTGATTTTTTTTTTTGGAAGCCTATAAACAATATTTCTCGCAAGAGTTTATCACTGACGTAAACTATGCCCCTAAAAATGTTTGCTTTAATTGCTCTTCAACTCTTATGCAATGGAAAAGTGAAAAGAAGAAGGCTATGCCTTTTGGTATACCAATGATGTGGTTAGACAACAGCCCGCATCAAGAAGAAAAATGCTATGCATGTATCAACTACTATAAAACTTTGAATAGAAGGAAAGCAAAGAATAAAACTTATGTAGCAGTGCCAAGTGTCCAATTACCATTACCGCACTCAGAATTCGTTCCAGTACCAACATACCGAAGTATTGATCTTCAAACAGATATCAGTACTACAACCGCCGCTGCTACATCCATGGATTTCTTCTCAGAATACGACCCTGGTGAAGGTACATCCTATGAAACATCAAAGGGTCCAATCCTAGTCACACAAAACCAATTGGATGGAATTGTTGCAAATTTGTGTTTGACTCAGAAAAAATCAGAACTACTGGCTTCATTTTTGAAAGGAAATAATTTGCTGGCGAAAGGTACCAAAGTAACAGCATATCGAAATCTCCAAAAAGAGTTAGAAAAGTTCTTCAATGTGAATGATGCAAAAAATTTCGCTTATTGCAACGATATTGAAAAGTTAATGGAGACGATAGGGTTAACCTATAAAAAAGATTATTGGCGTTTATTCATCGATAATTCACTAATCAGCTTAAAAGTTGTGCTTTTGCACAAGACAAATAGAATGCCTTCTGTTCCGATTGCGTATAGCTTTTACATTAGTGAAAATTTCGATAATTTGAAACACATTCTGGAAGTAGTCAAATATAACGAACACCATTGGCGCATTTGCTGCGACCTCCAAATAGTTTCATTGATTTCAGGCTTAACAGCATCTGGCCGTCCAAAATATCTGTGTTTTTTGTGCGGTTGGGATTCACGATACGGAGAAGGTATTAAAGGAAGAAACCAGTACAAACAGCATAACTGGAATAGTCGCATTGGACGGAAATGGCCTAAAGACAATAGGCTACACGAAAGTCTTGTTCCTGAAATGAAAATTTTGTTGCTGTTGCTCCACATTAAACTTGGCATTGCTATAAATTTTTTGAAATGTATCGCAAAAAGATCAGCAGTATTCAACCGCTTAAAAGACATTTTCCCAAGAGTAAGTAACGCCAAAATTCAGCAAGGGGTTGTTAATGGTCCCGACATACGGAAACTAATGAGTCGTCAAGATTTTGACCAAGTTCTGACAGACCGAGAATTAAATGCATGGCTCGCATTGAAAGCAGTCATTAAAGGACTTTTGGGTAAAGAACGCAAAGACTACTACAGGCAATCTGTTGCAAACATGTTGGCAGCTTTCGATGAAATTGGGGTTAATATGTCGTACAAAATTCATCCCTTGCATCAGCATCTTGATCAACTCGCTCAACAGTTGCCAACTGAATCTGATGAGCAAGGCGAACGTTATCACCAAACTGCGCTTCCATGTGAAATAAGGTAACTATAGAGTGTGCATATTTTGAATTCCTAGATTTTTCTAATATCTTTGTCAGAGTGCACAATTTAAACATGTTAACGATTGAAAACTATTTTCGTTTCAGGTACAGAGGAAAGAAATCTCCAGATGCAATACTCGCTGAAATTTGTTGGTGGTATAAAAACACCTTTGAAGAAGAAGAAGACGAGGAAAAAGAGGAAGAAGGGGAAGACAAAGATGTAATTCCAGAATATCTGTTGGACGAAATTATCGACCTTTCTGATGATGATGACGATGACCAAGATATTAGAGAGAGCAGTGATGTTGATCCACAGCCGCCTGCTAAACGGCAACTGGCCAAATCATTAATTTAATTTATTTAACTTTTTTACTTAAAACTTTTCATAACTAACATTTCAAATATATATTTTTTTAAATTTTTTTATAATTTCTTTTTCAATGTTTCTTCAAAACCAACACTGAACAAAATTGGTACATAAAAAATGAGAAGTAAATTAATATTAAGCTGGAAAACGCAAGCTTTG